>PVJH01016518.1:0-50345 GCA_004026705.1 Nesogale talazaci
TGGAGTGAGATAAGGGTCTTGCTTCATTTTTCTACAGGTTGATATCCATTTTTTCCAGCACCACTTGTTGAAAAGGGCATTTGTTTCCCATTTGATACTTTTGGGGCCCTTATCAAAGATAAGTTGTCTATGTGCTTGTGTTTTTATTTCTGGATTTTCAGTTCTTTTCCATTGGTCTGAGTATCTGTCGTTATGCCAACACCATGCTGTTTTGACCACTGTGGCTAGATAGTATGTGTGAAAGTCAGGTAGGGCAAGCCCTCCCACGATGTCCTTCTTCTTGAGGAGTTCTCTACTAATTCTGGGCTTCTTCCCTCTCCATATGAAGTTAGAAATCATTTTTTCCATTTCTTTGAAGAAGGGGGATGGTACTTGTATCGGTATTGCATTAAACTTATATAGCGCCTTGGGTTGGACTGTCATCTTGACTACATTGAGTCTTCCGATCCACGAGCATGGGATATTTTTCCATTTCTTGAAGTCATTCTTGGTTTCTTCTAATAGTGTTCTGTAATTTTCCTCATATAGATCTTTTGTTCTTTTTGTCAGGTATATGCCTAGATATTTCAATTTATGCTTGGCTATTGTGAAGGGTACCTCTTTTTTTTATCTACTCTTCTGTGGTCTTATCTGATGTATACAGCAGACCAATTGACTTCTGATTGTTGATCTTGTACCCTGCCACTCTGCCATACTCCTCTATTGTCTCCAGTAGTCCCTTTGTGGAGCTTTTGGGGTTTTCCATATATTGTGTGCACATTCTTGATGTTTTCCTTCAGATAAAACCCTCAAAACATAATTGAGTGGAGGATTTTGCACACATTTAAGGCTTTTGATGTCTGTTGTGAAACTACCTTCAGTAAATATATTTATTGATACTCCTATCAACAGTATATAGGGAATCCATTGAACAATAGGAAGAGAATATGGAATAGGTGACTCATTGCTTCCAGGAATGTGGCTCTTTGCCATAAGACCTGAAGTACTAGATGATTTCTAGCTATAATTAAGGAACCTGCTTTCCTAAATGCCTACAAGAACTCTGATCAAAAGGGGGAAAATGCAAAACAAAAATTCAAATGATCAGGGACTCTAATTGTTTCGGAGTCATGGACACTGGATGAACCCATGGGACAATTTTCCTGAGACTATTTTTAAATTTTAAACCAAAAATATCCCTGAAGTTTTCTTAAAACTGAACAATAGTGTAGCTTAACTAGTGAAAAATGTCTGCCTTGAGCATTATGCTCTTTTATGAACCATCTACATTAGATCGAATTAACAGTGACTTGAAAGATTAGATCGCAACTCTAACAGGCAGTGAGTTAAATGTTAATAAGGGTGGAACTATTACAAAAGGTTGCACAACTTGAGGAATGAAACCAGTGTCATTAAGTGTAGAAAATGTTGAATTGGTGTATGTTTTGTTGAGTTGGTATATATGAGCATTCTCAACAACAATAACAATAAAATTTAGGGGGAAATCTTGCTTACAAGGCAGCAAACTAATGCATAATTCCTTTTGAAAGCGAGGATCCTATATAAGTATATGTTTAGAATAAAGTATTATTATTACACTAATATATATATATATATATATATATATATATATATATATATATATATATATATCTCATTGTCATCAAGGCGATACTGACTATTAAGGCCCCTAAAGGACAGGGTAGAATTGTCCCTGTGAGTTCCCAAGACTAACTCTTGATAGGAGTAGAAAGCCTCAACTTTTCTTACATGGAACAGCTGATCATTTTGAATTTTGACCTCAAAGTTAGCAGTCCAATTCTGTAACCACTCTGCCACCAGGGCAGTGCCTACATCATGCTGAACAGCATGATCACGTTTCTCATGAGTGGTATACTCATTAACTATCCAGCAACGTCAAAGTAAAGAATGTTTCTGGCACCCCCCAAATGTTCCCTCTTCTTTCTTGAAAATTAGTACTTCCTCTGCCCGGGGTAGCCTGTTCCCTGACTTCTTTCACCTTGACTGTTATTTTGGTCTCCTTCTTTAACTTATCATGTCGAAGGTACATCCATATTAGTTCAGGTAGAATCATTTTTGCTATTGTGTGGTATTCATTGTTCAAATATAGGAAGTATTCATTGTCCTATTCATGGATTTTAAAATTCATTTCCAAGTTGAGAGTTTTACGAGTGAAGCGCCTATATTCAAGAAACTATAACTCATGAAAAAGTATTCATATGACCATCTCAATATGTATTTTGAGATACTCATATGGATACTTTTTTTTTGAGTTTATGTATCTTGGTATGGGATTTCTGGGATAAATGTTAGGTGAATATTTATAGTGTTTCTCAATACTAGCACCATTGACATTAGCCCTTGGTAATTTGTATTGGTCGCTGTTGAGTTCTGTGCGTTACAGGGTGTTTAACAGCTCTTGCCCACTAGATGCCAGTAGTGGCAATCAGAAATGCTACCACATATTGCCAAAGATCTCCTGAGGAAATAGTCACCCCCCCAGTGAGAAGAGGCTTTAATAGAGACTGCCAAAGAGTTTTCCCATCAGCTCCCACCAGCAGGTGAGTTGTGCTCTCTATTCAGAAAGCACACTGAACTCTGCTGAGACTCAACAATACATAAAACATGTTCCCGGGGGTAAGGCAGAAGAGAGAAAGGGAGAGGAAAGAGATGAGACGCTGATAAATGCAATGGCCAGGGTAAATAGATGTTTATGTGGCATCCAGGGCTAGGTCACCACAGCCAGATGCCTTGGGAAACAGTAGGCATTTCTAAATTTATTTATGTTGTTACTGTTCTTGAGAATAAACAGCAAAGTATACACAACTCAACAGTTTCTATATGTACTATTTAGTAATGTTTATTATACAAGTATGTAATTATTTCCCCCCTCGTTTTCGGAATCGTTTGTCTCCCATTCACTCATTGATCACTAATTTCTATCTAATCGTTTAAGTTCTTGTCAATTTGGTCCCATATCACTATTTCTTAAAAGCTTTCATCTCATTCTTTAATGCTTCCTACCCGCCCCCCCCCTCACCCCTGCCACTGTCATGACCCCAATTCTGCCTTACAAATCCGGCCAGCCCAGAGCATGTACTCAGATACAGATAAGAGCTGGAAATACAAAGAATCCAGGACAGATAAACCCCTCGGGACAATAATGAGAGTAGCAATACCAGGAGAAGGAGAAGGGGAAGGTTGGGGAGAAAGGGGGAACCCATCACACTGATCTACATATAACCCTCTCCCAGGGGGTGAAGTGGGTGAAGGGAGACATCGGTCAGTGTAAGACATGAAAGTAATAATAATTTATAAATTATCAAGAGTTCATGAGGGAGGGTAGGAAAGGGAGTGGAATAATGAAGAGTAGATATCAAGGGCTCAAGTAGAAAGAAAATGTTTTGAAAATAATGGCAACATATGTACAAATGTGCTTGACACAGTGGCTGTGTGTATAGATTATGATACGAATTGTACAAGCATCCAATAAAATAATTTGTTTCACTTGCGTAATGCTCCAGATCAACCTTAAAAAAAATAAAACAAAAACAACAACAACAACAACTTGTTAAATTATGCTATTGTTTAGTTTTAAAATTACTTCAGTGGAGATTTTTGGTGTAAAAATTAAAGATTGTTTCAGGGCAGTTGCCCCTCCTTTTCAGAGTTCTTCTATGGACTGTTTTTTTTTTTTCTTTTATGGACTCTTTGTTCAAAATATTCAGTCGTGGTAGCTGTGAATCATCCATTTCTCGAGGAGTTTTTTCATGAAGCCAGTTAGCCACACATTTCTGTATCCTCAAGCTACTCATGTCCTTCCACCTTCCATCATGCTCCCAGATTTTAAGATCCCTGGTACCACACAACAGACTGTCGAGTGGAACATAAGCACTAAACACATTGCTAGACCAATTAACTGGGTTGCCCCATGAAATCATGACCCCAAGTCACTAAAACAAGGACTCGAACCCCACAAGTCCTCAGTCGTACATGCTCAGTGCAATTGAGTGGAGCAGGACTCATGGCAAGCCTGTAGGACAGGGTGTACTGCCCTGGTGAGTTTTGAGGCTAACTCTCTACAAGAGTAGAAAGCCCCATTTTATTTATTTATTCTTTCATTCATTGACGGGTTATTTCTACCTTTTGGCTAATGTGACTAGAGCTGCAATAAATACTGATGTCCAAGTGTCTTTTTCAGCCTCAGCTTTCAGGTCTTTCGAGTATACCCTTCGAAGTGGAATTGCTGGGTCATGTGGTAGTTCTGATATTCGTTTTTTGAGCACACACCACACTATTCTCCACACGACTTTTCATTTCCCCCCGTGGACAAGGATTTCGATTTCCCCACATCCTTGTCAAAATTAAAAACAAAATCTTAGCTGTCCTCTCACCAAAACCAAACAAGCTTAAACTACCATTGAGTCAAGATGAAATCATTGCATAGGACAGTGTGTAACTGCTCCTTTGGCGTTTCAGAGACTACATCTTTATGCATCAGAAAGCCTCATCTTTCCCCCAGAGCTTTGAGCTGCTGATCTTGCAGTTGTTAGTCCAACATGTTACCCATTATGCTACCATGGCTCCTTAGCTGAACAAATGGGAGTGAAATGGTATCTCATTGTGGTTTTTCGATATGCATATCGCTGATGAATGATGCTGAATATCTTTGCATGTATTTGGTGGACATTTGAATATTCTCTTTGGTGAAATGGCTTTCAAGCTTTCCCTCATTTTTAAATTGAGCAATTAGCATTTTGGTGTTGAGCTGTCAAAGATTTGTATATATTTTTGTTATTAGATTCTTGCCACATATATGGTTTTCAGAGATATTCTCCCAGGTGGCAACTTGTCTCTTAACATTTTTGGTACTCTTTTGATGAACCAACATTATATATATTTTTGGGGGGGCATCACTGCTCTCTGGTGGTGGGAGTAGGAGGCCCAGCCCCACAGCTGGAATTGAACCTCCGTCCCAGTGGGCCGCAGTCCCGCACACAACCACTACGCCACCGGGGCTCAGCCCTGAACCAACATTATTTTTTTCCCTTATTTTTAACTTTCTCATTTGTGAATTGGATGAAAGTTTACAGAACTGATCAGTTTTACATTCAACAGTTAATAGATATTTTGTTTCACCTTATTGGTTACGCGCCCCCCCTTGCACTGTAACCTCCTAATCTCATTTCCTCCTTGAGTTTCTTGTTTCCATTTCACATCCCTTCTAAACTTTGCCATTGGATAAATACTGCCCTTTTGATCTCAAATACTTGATTATCCTAAGATATGTCTACTTCAAAAATGTTATTGTTTCCCAGACTATTCAATAAATTGGGTAGAAATAAGCCTTGATGAGCCCCGGTGGTTGTGCGCGGGACTGTGGCCCACTGGGATGGAGGTTCGATTCCAGCTCCACGGAGCAAAGGCTGGGTCTTCTACTCCCACCACCTGAGGGCAGTGATACTCCCCCCCCCCCCCAAAAAAAAATAAGGCTTGAAATTGACTTTTATTTCCAGAATGGAGGAATGACTAAGGGTCATAGTCATGAATATAGTTTTCTTTATGGACCAAGTTGTGCCGTTTGACCTTGATATTCCTTGAGACTACATTTCTGACCCCCAGGTGCAGCCACTCATTTTCTCCAGGTGTTTGGTTATGGCCTAGAAATATGCTTCAATATATTCATAACATATGCATGTCTGTGAAAAAACCAGTAGTCACACACACATACACACATTCACTTGTAGATTATTATTGTTATTGAACCAACCCCCCCTGCGGTTGAGGGAAGTCCAACACATCTCGTGCCTGTAGGAGAGAGCAGAACTGCCCCTGTGGGTCTCTGAGACTAAATCTTTCCTAGAGTGGAAAGCCTTATCTCTCTCCCATAGAACCGCTGGTTAGTTCGAGTTGGAACTTTGGTTGGCTGCCCATTGTGTAATCCACACAATAACAGAACTCTTTGAAGGATATAATAGTGTTTGCCTTTTGAACTCTCGTACTTCTCCGAGTGTCTTCCTTACCCTTGATCATTTCATGTTGACCACCCCCCCCCTTATTGTATATCGCCTTTCTCTTTATCTAAATTTATGTGTCACCTTTCCCTCTCATTCCTAATAATCACAAAATAATCTTTCTTTCTGGGTGAAAACCTTATTTTAGCTTTTTATAATAGTAGTTTCCTACCATATTTGCCCCTTTCGTGATTGAATACTGTAAGTCAGCATCATGTCCTCCAGTTTTATCCATGTGATGAGAAAGCTTGCAGATTCATCATTATTCTTTAACATTTGCATAGTATTCCATTGTGTATGTGTACTATAATTTGTCCATTCCATCATGGGCATTTTTGTTTTTAGTATTTTGCTATAATGAAAAGCACTGGGATGAACATGGATATACATATTTCTATTTGTGTCCTGGTGCTTTTTCCTCTTGGACAGTGGTTCTCAACCTTCCTAATGCCGGGACCCTTTCATACAGTTCCTCATGTTGTGGTGACCTCCCCAACCGTAAAATTATCTTCATTGTGACTTCATAACTGTAACTGTGCTACTATTATGAGTTGGATGACCCCTGTGAAAGGGTCATTCAACCCCCAAAGGAGTTGTGAATCCACAGGTTGAGAACTGCTGCTCTAGGATTAGAAGGCTGGATCGTATGGCATTTCTGTTTCTAACCTTTTAAGGAAATATCATCCTTTTCCCACAGAGGTCATACCATTTTATAATCCTACCAGCCGTGGCGGACTCAATGGCAGTGAGTTTGGTTTCTGGTTTCTTGTAGTAGTGTTTTGCAGTCTTTTTGGTAAGCAATTCATGCTTTGGGTGATTATCGTGAATGATCTGGCTTTCCCGATTTCCTTTTCAGAGATATTTGTGCTGGTGTAAGGGAATTTGAGTGATTTTTGTGCCATGTCAATTTGCTGAATCAATTCGTTTTAAGATTTTTTTTTTTTTGCTGCGTCTCTGGAATAGGATAACATATCTGTAACAAGGAGTAACTTAACTCTTCTTTCCAGTTTATTTTTGATTCCCTTTATCTCGTCTTTCCAGTTTATTTTGAACTCCTTTTATTATATCTTGGATTCCTTTTATTTCTCTTTTTGGCCCTATTGCTTAGCTAGGACTTCCAATACAATCTTCAAGAGGAGTACTGATAAAAGCCTATTCTTGCTCAGGTCCCCTTCACAAGGGCAATTCTATCAGTCTCTCTCCATTGAGACTAATTTTGACTGTTACTTTATAAGATATGACCTTCGTTATGCTGAAGAATTTCTTTCTCGTTCTAGTTTGGAGAAAAATTTCATCAGAAGTGGATGCTGCATTTTGTGAAGTCCTTTTTTTTTGGTATTTCCTGCAGTCCTTTTGTTTTATTTATGTGGTGCATTATCTTGATGGTTTTTAAGCCTTCCTTGCACACCTGGTATGTGCCCACTTGGTCAGGCTGTATTATCCTTTGTGAATGTTGTTGGATTCTGGTCACAAGAATTCAGTTGAGAATTACTGAGCCCTATGTTCATGATTGTTTCATTTACAATTCTCTTTCTGAGCAATGCCTTTCTTGTCTTTGGTATCAGATATGTATTTGCTTTATAAAATGAATTTGGGAGTCTTCCTTCCTTTCCTGTTATGTTATAGTCTGGATGGAGGTAGTTTCCATTTTCCTCTGAATGCTTGGTCCCATTTTTCAGTGAAGCTCTCTGAGCTAGGATAATTTGGGGAGTGAGATTTTTCTCTTTTATGACATGTTCAATTTCCTCTTCTGTTATGGGTTGGTTTATATTTTCTACTTCAGTCTGTTATTTTTGGTAGTTTGTAAAACGTTCATTTCTTCTACGTTTTCACATTTGTTAAATTACAGTATTCTATCATTTTATTTACAGCTGGTTCTTTTGTGAGGACATCTATTTCATTTACTTGTTAGCTGCATCTTCTTTTTTCTTTTTAGATTTGGCACAGTTTTTTCAATTCTACTAATCATCTCAAAGAACCAATTTCTAGATTTGTTGATACTTTCTATTTTTTAAAATTTATTTATTTTTGTTCACATCTTTTTTTCTATAGTAGCCTTATTTTGCTTCTCTTTTTGACTTGTTGGGGGTGTTGGTTTTTGTCCTTTTCCTGATTGGTGTGTGTGTGTGTATGTGTGTGTGTGTGTGATTATTGCTACACAATTTCCCCTGAGAGTTGTTTTGCTTTGTCTCAAAGTTTTTTGGTAAGCTATGTTTTTATTATTGCCTTTATTGAAGGAGTTATTACATAAAGTTTCTAATATAACCCAGTAGTTTTAAAGGTTTTCATATTTCTTATTTCTCCCCTAGGTCCTCTAGTTGCTGACTTCTAGTTTTATAAAGTTATGTTCTGGGAATAGACTTTGTAGGTTTTGATGTCTTTATACTTTGTGAGGCTCAATTTATGGCCTAAGACATAGTTTATCCTGAATGATGTTCCACATGTTCTAGAAAATAATGTCTATTGCATTGTTGGACATTTTCCCATTATGAACCACCTCTAGAGAGAGTCCAGGTTCAGAGTCCTAAGGTTGTGTATATATGACATGCCTCTTATTGGTTCTTTGTTGAATTTCTTTTTAGTTGTTCTGTTCTTCTTTGAAAGCGGCATATCTTCTACTACTGTAGAGTTCTATGTTTCTCTTTCCAATTCTGTTGAAGCTTGATATATGTATTTTTAGGACTTGTACATTGAGTGCACATATATTTGTTATGGCTATATCCTGTTGTTGGTATGACCCTTTAATCATTATATGATGTTCTTCCTGTCTCTTCTGTTGGTGTTAACCTTAGATTCTATTTCAGTGGACATCAATATTGTCAATCTTGTTTTCCTTTGTCTGTATATATATATATTTTTTCCCATTCTCTGATTTCTAGTGTATTTGTCTTAGTATGCAAAGTGTGTCTTTTTTACATATCGTATTGATAGTTCTTTTCTTATCCACTCCTCTATTCTATATTTCTATTCTATATTTCATTAATTTATTTATACTCATTGTAAATATCAATAGTTATGACTTTATTGCTGTCATTTTTATTGTGGCTATTTTGTAGTGCTGCTGAGTTTTATGTGACATAATTTTCTGTGATGAGTTTATATTACGAATTAACTTTATCACTTACTTTGTTCCTTTATGTTACTACACTCTAAATCTTTTAAGATTTTCTTTTTATTTTGATGAAACAATTTGTTATTTTTTTGTAGTAACTATAATCTATCATTTTATTTTCAAGTTTAAAACTGCTATCCTGCCTGGAAATTTTCATGATTTCTTTCCCTACGAAAATTCTGTACATTATTTATTCCTTCTGTTGTGTAACTGTCTTTATTTACAAGTGATTTCTTCAATTCTGTGTGTTTATTGCACTTTGTATACTTGGTATACTTCTCTATTTGGTTTAGCTTCCAGAGAAGTTTTTCCTATGCATTATGCTCAGGTTATCTCCTGTAGTTGGTTAGTTTTTGTCAAAATAACTCATTTTATTATTTACCCTAAGATTTTTCATTTGGTTGGTTTTTGCAAATTCTTTTGCTTTATGTTTATCTGTCTTATTTCAGTGAAAGCTTTGCTGAAGATATAATGCTTGGGTGTTCCCTCCCCTTTCTTTCAATATTTTACGTATGTTATACCATTGTATGCTTGCCTACATGATGTCTGTTGAGAAATCAAAGCTTACTTTTATTGGTTCTCCTTTGTAAGTAACTCTGTTTTTCCCCAACTTGCTTTCAGGATTCTTTCTTTTTCTTTGCACTTGGAAAGTTTTATTATAATACGTCTTAGTAATTTTCTTTTGGGGTACATTGTATTTTGCGTATCTTTTCACCTTTCACAGTATTATGGACATTTTCTTCCAGAAGTTTTTTGACAGTTTTCTCACTGATTCTTTTTTCAGGTGGTGCTGGTTCTCCTGTATTGGAAACTGGATCACAAGCGAGTCATTCTTCTGGGTGGTGCCCCTCATAACTCTTAGACATTTCCCCCCCTTTCATTCTTTTACATAATTGTTCCTCTAACAAATTAATGTTGAGTTTCTTTTATATTGCTAGTTATGTCTCCTACTGATTCAATTCTGATCTTTCAATGCATTATCCATTTCTAAAGTCTTATTATTAATTCTTGTATTTCTATTTGCTATTTTGGGATGCTATTCTAACTTTTTATTTGTTTTGAAATTTTGTTCTTACATTATTTTTTTGAGTTCACCCAGAATTTTTTCTATCTTTCTCTTAATTTTTATGCTTTTTCTTGATCTTTGAAACTATTGAAGGTACCATTATTTTGAATTCCTCATCCAGCTATTCTAATGTTATTTCTCCCCCAGGAAGGTTTTCTTTCTCTATATCTTGGTTACTTTGGGGAGCCAAGTTTGTTTGTTTTTTAATCTGAGACATTGTGATTTGTTGAAGTCTCTAAATATTATTATAATTATTGTTGGCCTAGAAGATGACCGACAGCAAGATGGTTAGTTTCAGAAGAACCCCCTAAAATGTAGTTTGAGTCTGGGTGCTTGATCCTACACAGATCTTGTTGGCCTGTGGAGTTCCTGGGAACAGAATGCCCAGTCCAGGATGGAATTCTTAATGACCTAAAAGGTGACTGGAAAAAGAGCACCTGGTTCCAGATGGAATTCCTGCTGGACTAGAATATGGCTAGGTAGCATTCTTGGTCCCAGAAGGAGTCCCTGTTGCCTTAAATGTGGCTCTGGTTAAGATGTTTGCTCCTGGATTGGGTTTCTATAGGTCTAGGGACAGAGTTCCTGTCTACCTAGAAGGTAGCTGGGACTGGGTATTTGGTCCTTGGAGGAATTTCTGCTGGCCTAGGAGGCAGCTGGGCCCAGATGCATGGTGTGCAGTAGAGTTCTTCCTGACTTAAGTGTGGCTCAGGACAGGGTGCCCGATTTGTCACTACGTACATGTTCTTCTGGTTCAAGGAGAGAGAAGTGTGCGCTTTCAAAGGTGGGAGTGGAATGCACCTGGCTCCACCAGATCCTGAGGGCATGCCTCCTTGCTCAGCTAAGCAGGAACTGTGCTGCAGTGAGTGTCACCTTACTCGGTGGATGGTCATGCAGGGTGGCCACACTTCTGGTCACGGGAGGGTTTGGGGGCCCAGGGGAAAGCAAAGCTTTGGAGTTGGTATGTGATCCACTTCTTTATTCTTGCCTTTGAAATTCAGGATTCTAGGAATATTCATCCATATCTGTTTCATTTGGTTTCTCATGCCTTTATTTCATAGGGTCTTGGTACATTGTCTGCCTGGTTTATCATCCTGCCAGAAGTCCAGTCATTCTTTGCCTTGTGATTGGCACACTTAGTCTACTTCCATTTACCAAAATGGCAGACTTTCTTCTGCCATTTTGTTGCTTTTTTTTGGGGGGGGAGGGGACTTTTGTATTTCATTGATTCACTCTTCCTTTTATACAATACATATTTTCTGATATTTTCTTAGTGATTACCATGAAAATTACTTTCAGGAGTTACAGCTTATAGCATTCTACTCTGTTTGTGTCAGTCTCAACTGCCAGTTTATTGCACTGTTAGGGCTTGCATGTGGCGGCGATGCTACAAGTTATGTCCCTGGTATTCTAAATACCAGCAGGGTCACACAAAGTGAACTGGTTTCAGCAGAGATTCCAAACTTAGAAAAGGCCTTGAAAAGGAAGAGTCCACTTCTGAGGATTAGCCGATGAAAATCTTATGAATAGCAGTCAGATATAGTGCTGGATGACGAAGTCCTTGTGAGAAGATACTCAAGATATAATTAAGAAAGTACTGCCTTTTTAGAGTCTACTATGATGATGTGACTGAAATAAGACTTTGGGAACTTTCATTTGCTGATGGGGCATAAGTCAAAACAAGAATAAACAGCTGTAAAACATTTAATAACTGGAACATGAAATAGATGAAGCCTGAATCTAGAAAACTGGAAATCAGAAGTGAAATAAAATGCATAAAGACAGATATCTTAGACATTAGTGAGTTGAAATGAACCAGTAGTAGTCATTTTGAATCAGATATACATATGGTTTTTACTATGCTGGGAATAACATTTTAGAGGAATGACATTTCATTCATCACCAAAAAATACATTCCCAGTTCTATCTTGAAATACAGTGTCTATGATACCATAATATCTATACACTTACAAAGAAGTTCAGTTCATACAACTCTTATTCAAACTTATGCACCAATCACTGAATCTAGTGATAAATTCAAGAATTATACCAACTTCTTTACGTTATAACTTAACAAGCATGCAATCAAGGTTCATTGGTAATTGTTGATAAATAGAAGGCAGAAGTTAGAAATAAAGAGGAAGAAACAATAGGTAGAAATTATTTCTTTGGTGATAGAAATGAAGCTGCGGGTCCTATGATAGAATTTTGCAAGATTTTTTTCAAAAGGGAAACAGTAACTGTACACATGGAATTAACCAGAGAGAATGCACAGAAATCAAATTGATCATCTCTGTGGGAATAAACAATGAGAAGCACCAGATCAGTAGCCAAAATAAGGTTAGAGGTTGATTTGTGGAATGGACAATAAATAACTCACCTATAAGTTTAGGATGAAGTTGAAGAAAATTAAAACACGTGAGATTATAAAACACCCAAATTATAACCTTGAGTATATTCCTCTTGAGTTTTAGAACATGCGAAGAATATATTTGACTCATTGAACATTAATGATGAAAGAAAGGACATCAAGTGGTTTCAGAAGAAACTTGCTCTTGAATCTAGAATAGCTAAAATGAACAAATGATGAAGTAAAAGCTGAACAGAAAAGTACAGAGGGTAGCTCGAGAAGACAAAATAAAGTCTTGTAATAATGAAATATGCAAACATTTGGAGTTAGTCAAAAAGGAAGAGCACACTTAACATATCTCCAGCTGAAAGAGCTAAAGAAAAAAATTTAAGTGTCAAATTGCAATGCTAAAATATTCTGTGGACAAAATATGGAATGATGCAAGAAGCATCAAAAGACAATGTAAGGAATGCACAGGCACTGCTGAGCCCCGGTGGCGTAGTGGCTGAGTCCGGGACTGCAGCCCACAGGCTTGGCGGTTCAAATCCAGCAGCCGCTCTCCAGGAGCAAGGCTGGGTGGCTTCCACGACCACCAGAGGGCAGTGATGCCCCCCCCAAAGAACTGGCTAACAGTCCATTTTTTTCAAGAGGTGACATAGGACCAAGGACAGATAGTACTGAAGAAGGAAGAAGTCTCAGCTGTACTGAAGGCCTTAGTGAAAAACAAATCTCCAGGAACCGATGGAATACCAATTGAAATAATTGAACAATTTATGAATCACTTAATATCACATGCAAATGAAATAATATCAATATCACATGCAAATAAATGTTTGCTGAAGATCATTTAATAATAGTTGCTGCAGTACACTGACAAGAAGCTGTCAATAATTAAAACCAGGTTTAGAAAACACAGCACAAGGGATATCCTTGCTCATGTCAGATGGATCTGGGCTGAAAGTAGAAATGACCAGAAAGATGTTTGCTTCTGTTTATTCGCTGTGCAAAAGCATTCAACTGTCTGGATCATAACTAGCTATAGGTAGCATTGAGAAACACGGGAACTCTAACACACTTCATTGTGCTCATGCAGCACTTGTACCTGGGCCAAGAGGCAGTCATAGAACCTAGCAAGAGAATGTTGTGTGGTTTAAAAATCAAGAAAGTGTGTGCCAGGGTTTCTTTTACCATACTTCTTCAGTCTGTTTGCTGAGCACATAATCTGTGAGGCTGAACTATATGAAGAAGAATTAGACACCAGACTAGGAAAGAAGGATTATTTAAAACTTTCACTATGCAGATGACACAACCTTACTTGCCAAAATCAAGGAAGACTTGAAGCATTTGGTGATAAAGACCAAGGACTGCAGTCCTCAGGATGATTGCAACTTAATGTAAAGAAAAGCAACATTTTTACTACTTAATCAACAGACACTATCCTGATGAGTGTAGAAAACATTGATGTTTGAAGGATTTAATTGTGCCTGAATCACAATCAGTGCTTGTGAAAGCAGCGGTCAAGAAATCAAGTGATGCACTGCATTAGGCAAACCTGCCGCACAAGACCTATGTAAAGCGTTGAAGCACAAGAACATCAATTTGAGGACAAAGGTTGCCTTGCCTGACCCAATCTATGGTGTCTTCAGTCCTCTCATAAGCATGTGAAAGTTGGAGAATAAATTAGGAAGACTAAAGAATTGATGCATTTTTCAGTGTGATGTTGTTGAAGAACATTGAAAATACTGAGAACTCACCGAAGAACTAACAAATACGTCTTGGAAGAATACAACCGAATGCTCCTTAGAAGGGAGGAGAATAAGAGTCTGTTTCACATACTGTGGTTATGCCATCACAAGGGACAAGTCCTTGGCAAAGGGCATCATGCTTGGTAAAGTTGAGAGTAATCAAAAAAGAGGAAGGCCATTAAGGAAATGGAGTGGCACCGCGACTGCAACACTAGGTCAAACATAGCAATGATTATGAGAATGGCAAGAAGCTAGCAGTTTTTCATTCTTGTGCATAGGTTTGCTGGAAGTTGGACTCCACTTAATAGCCCCTGACAACCCCATGAATAGCAGGTGGTGACCCGTGTGACTAAGGGAGGGTAGGTATGGTGGGAGAAGCAATTGTCCTACTTCATGAGTGATTTGTCGATATTTGTCTGTCTAGGTCCCTGCTGCCTTTCTGTGATCCCTGATTCAGAGACCTTCTAAACTGAGCACCATTTTCTTGTTGAATTTCTTGTTGTATTGGTGGCAGGGATTGGAATGATGGTTTGCTTACATTGTCCATCTTTCCAGAATTTAAGCTAAATATTTAAGAACACAAGAATTATCCACAAGGGAACACGCTGTCTCAAGCTGGGGAGTGTTTGTTCAAAGATGGGGACAGGCAGCTATTTTTACTCCGATAACTCTGCAGCAGCTGAAGACAGATTGTCCTAGCGTAAGCACTCTAACTTGTGGTTCTATCCAAATTGAGGCGACTGGCCTGTAGGAATTCCCTTGCAAATGATCAATTACCACCTGTCCATTTTCTAATAAAGACCCCCTTCACAGCAATCTATTGGAAATGTGCAGGGAAGTCAGCTCCTTGTATCATTTTATTTGTTTAACAAATCCTTGCATGTCCCTTATTTCATGATACATTCTGTTCTTTTCATCATATATAATCCTCATAACAGCCCTATAAGGTAGGGTTTTAGATGTGAGGATGCCGAATCATAGAGAAGTAAGTTCCATAGGGTATCTGGCCCCTTAGACCACTGAACCCAGAAGGAGCATACTTAGGGCCGGGAGAGTAGGATATAGTACAAGAAGGTTAGATCAACTTAAAAATTATAGGTCATATGTAACCAACACCTACTAAAGTACAAATCCATGCTGAATGCCCTTTAATTCTCATACTAACACTACAAAATAGCTGTTGTTATAACCCCCACTAAGAGAGTAGGAATCTGAGGCACAGAAACATTAACTTTCCCACATTGATACAATCAGCAAGTGGTGGACCAGGACCTCACACACACACTCACCAGCGCCAAAACTCCCACCCACTGTTGGCACTATCAGTCAGCCCTGGTTGTCAGTGTAGGGTTATGGGGCCACTGACTGCCCCGCCTGCCACCTGCACTTATCCATGCGAAATAAGCATAAACATTATTGTGCTTTTTTATGTCCTTAGTTATTACCCCCAGAACAGGACATTCTATATGAAGAGTTCTTGTTTGAGTTTCTATTATGCACGGTCCCAGAGAGTTTCTTATAATTCTTTTTAACACACACACACTCACACACATATGTGAATATGTGATATTTACCAAGAGTACATTGTGTCCAGTTAACTATGTGCTTGCGTAAGTGAAGGCTGAGTTTCATTTTGAAGAGTGAACTTTTAAGACACAAAAAACATCTGAGGTTTGCTTTAAAATACTTAGTTTATGATTTAAAAATTCAGGAGTCCAAACTTAACAATTTGATGATAAAATGCAGAAATAATATTTTCTTTTGGTATCAGTAGTTGATTTCATCTGTAGTCAGTATACTTCACAGTTGTGAAACTGAAGAAATGCTCACTTTCAGGTGGGGAAAGGTACTTTTGTCTGCTAATTTAGACTACAATAATAGCTCAACTCCTGAATTTTAATGTTTGGTCAACTCACAGAGTTTGTGCAGTGTCATTGATCCAATCCCATAATTCTTTTTCTGTACTGCTTAAACAGAGTTTTTGAATATTTTCAGAAGTAAACTTCAAATGTTGCTGTAACATAGTCTTAAATTTTTCCTAACACTTATGCATGTAATTGCTATTTCATGCAATTAAGAGAAACTAGGAATGAGATGATTGATTTTTTTCTTTCAATATAAGATAATTATTTCTGATTTTCCATGTTCCTCTTTGTCCTCTGTTAATGAACATCAATTTTAGCATCTTCCCTGAAGGACAAAAGAAATATAAAGGACACTTGCATCCTCACAAAAATTGATTTGGTATCCCAGAAATTTTTGGTGCAGACAGATAGAGATATGGCTGAATTCCTCTTTAATCCAGTAGATGGTCAGGTCTTACGGACCTTATGGATGTACTTGCATGTCCAGATGCCTGCTTTGAAAAGATACATAGAAAGCATAGCCATTCTGGGAGAAGTTTTGTTCAGTAACACATCTGCTAGGAAGAACTTTGTATCCAGGATTTATAATTAGGGCATTTTCTTAAATTTTCATTTTCTAGCTACTGAAAATTGTCGATACTCTACAGCAATCATTCCAATTTGCATTTTGAGTGTAACTTTAGTCTCCATAGGTGTAAAACTATAAGGGATTGACTTTTGGTAGCATTCTTATAAAGTGTGTTATAAAGTATGTTAAGGTTTGATTAATGAAACAAAAAGGAATTCTTTCAATACTTACCTTGCACTTGATATATTCCTTTATTGAGATGTATATTGACAAAAATGCTTATTATATGTTTTCATACATGGTGGTAGATTTTCTTCCCTTGAATATTAAAGGTGGTATAGTTAATAGTCTGCTTTTAATTCCTTTTTGCTAGGTAAAGAATGACCAGATAGGACTTTTTCTTGTTAGCTGCTTGCACATCATCTTGGAGCACTATCAATGAAATGCTGCCTTATCCTGCCCCAGCACTATGAGCTGTTTATATTTAGACTATTATGATCTCTCAGACTTTTATTGTCTGATTTTCAGAAGTAGATTGCCAGACCTTCATAGCTCATCACAGTCTGGCCTGATTGAAATTAAATAAGTCTAAAGTTACAAAAATTCTTAAGGGCTATTTGGCTTAATATTATGAAAGCTAATTGTGTTAGGCTGGGTTTAGTAAGGGAAAAAAATAGGGACATCCATGCACATGTGAGAGATCTTTGTATCAAGAAGTAATTATATATGAAGCAAACATCCCAGTCCCATTCAGATCAAGTGCATGAGTCCAATACTAGTCCATCATTCCCTCTTCAGATTCACAGAGTCACATGCGATGATGTAATGATGTAGAATGCAGGAAGATCACAGGCCAGTGGGTACAAAGTCCTATAGTTCCAATGGAGGCGGACACATCAACTGGAAGTTGAAGCAGAGCGGAGGGGTGCGAAGCTTCCCAGCGCCTTCCTTATGAGAAGGCCATGCCCACAAGAATCTAATATTAGGCTGTGATCCTAATGACAGGCTAGACTCTACCCCTTCACTCTATCGATCAAGTTGACAGATTAATCACCACGCTAATATATCAAATAAATATAATGTAATTTACTGCTTCTTTTCTTCCTTGGACCTCTTTCCTTTTCACCTTGGAAAGTCTACTAGTACATGTTCGTCCTCAGGATAGGTAGAATAGTGGTAGTAGAGTGGGTGCTCAACAGATAAATGCAAGATTAATGGTTCTAACCTACTCTTCAGGAGAAAGTTAGGGCAGTCTGTTTCTGTAATGACTTACAACCTAGCCTCTTGTCTTTGTTTAAACCATTTTATTGGCATATGATTCATCTGTCATGCAATTAAATAGTTCAGTGACACCAAGGAGAGTTGTACGATCATCACGACAGAAAATTGTAGAATACGTTCTCTGTGCATGCACTCATCGTTATTAGCTCCTCGTTGACCTCCAGCCTCCCCGGCCACATCCACAGGAAACATTAATCCAGTTACTGAGATTTGCCTATCCTGGGTTTCATAGACATAAAAATACTGAAACAAAAACTAACAACAATAACAGCACAGATAAAAAAAACCTCAATCCAAAAGAAAGCAAAAAACTATTAAAAAAAAAACTAGAATGAATTTAAAATAGATCAAAAGGAGATCAAATGATAAGGCGTTAAACTTTAACCTAACGGCATCTGTAATAATCCACTTCCAATTCAATCTTCAAGATAGGAAGGCTAGTCACATCCCTCATCTATGGTCAGAGGGAATTTACCGGAGGCTTAATCCACGTGTATTTCCTGTCACTTTTTTTTTTAAAAACTGAAACAACTTTAAAATGAGTCAAAAGGGAGATCAAATGAGAGATATTACATTTTAGCCTACCTACATCTGCCACAATCAGCTTTACACTGTTGTCAGGTAACGAGTTTATTCACTTCTCTCAACTATGGTCAGACCATAGGTAGACCTTCAGATTAAATTTGGGCTTCCACTGTCATCCATAGCCTTCTGCAAATCAGGTGTTCACAATTTAAGCTCTGATACTATTTCCTCCTTCAAATAGAAACCTTATTATTTGCAATTCTTGGATCATACAGGCTGGTGGCTTCTTCCCTTTGGACTTAGTTGACACCCGACTTACATGGCTACTTGTTTGAATGCAAGTCTTTAAGACCCTAGACACTATTCCTTCTGATACAAGGTACTCTCTGGTTCCTTCAATATTCTGCTATAGCACTTATGTCTTCAGTGATCTCTTCATGAGGGTGGCATGGAACAGGGACATATCATAAGAACTAATCATTCCAGGCTGAGTCCCAGTGGCATAAGTGGTTGAGTGTGGGACAGTGGCCAGGCTTGACGGTTCAAATCCAGCAGCAGCTCTCAGGAGCAGCACTGGGTGGCTCCCACAACCACCAAAGGGCATTGAGGCCCACGAAAACAAGCAAGCAAGCAAACAACAACAACAAAAAGAACCAATCATTCCTAGATTGGGGCTAAAATTAAGTGCAAGCCCAAAATTTATTTACATAGTTATGGCTTATATATGTCTCCATTTCACTTTAGGGACATCATTATCATTTTATTGTAGAGAATATTATCAATTGGATAATATTATGCCCTAGGGCACAAGGTAGTTTTTGATAGTTTGATTAAGTTAGCCAATGATAGAGAATTTTAGACATTGTTGGAAAATGGGAATTTAGGGGGGCATTACTGCCCTCTGATGGGAGTAGGAGGCCCAGCCTTGCTCCTAGATAGTTGCTGCTGGATTTGAACCGCCAACCCAGTGGGTCGGAGTCCCACACACAACCACTACGCCATCAGGGTCAGCCCCAGAAAATGGAAATTTTATGAATATAGACCAACTATGAACCGTAGTACATGGTACGTTGACTGGTACAGGTTAAATTTTTAAGTGACTGAACACTACACAAGCATTGGGGGTTGGTAACAGGCCAAAAGCTTATAGTAATATTCTTTCACAAAGGCAGATCCATGCCTACCAGATTAATACATATCTTAACAGGGCATTAAAATAGTAAGTACCAGATATACTCATGTATAAGCCAAGTTTTTCAGCACTTTTTTTAATGCAGTTTTTATGGTAAAATTAGGTGCCTTGGCAGATATTTGGGTTGGCCTATACTTGAGTATATATGGTATCTGGCCGTTCTGGGGCACTATTTATTGAACTTTCTTGACTTTTATCATTCCTATCATCTTCCTTTACTTTTTGTTTTGTGATTTCTTCCACTTGATCTTTCGAGTCTAATTGGAAGAGACTCTCTGGAAGTGAGTTTGATTTGATTTAACCACACTTGCCTTTTGTTTAAGAGTTGTGTAGTTAGAAAAGCATGGCTATAAGAAATATCCCCCCCCCCCCAAGTGAAGGTTGCCATAACAGCATAACAGTTCTTTGAGTGTGTCTGCTGTTGTTATTTTATGAGAATCCTAGTACCTCTCTTTCTTTGGGGAGTGTTCTCTGTCTGCCGACTCTTCTGGTCTTCCCGTCTCTAGCTGCTGAGATCCTTGGAGGGATGATTGCCCTCTGTGGACTTACTAGGTTGAGTCATGATGAGCAGTTCATCAAATCCAGGCCTGCACATGGTAGGAGTGAGGGTGGGCCAGAAGCATGTAAGCACCTGCACCTTGAGTCTAGAACCGATGCCCTTCTGCTTGTGCCCTCTCAGATCAAGAGCAGAGGGCATCATCCACTCCTACCGATTCTGTCTTTCCTCTGACGGTCTGAGAATGTAGGCAGAGCCATACAGGTCAATCAATGGTTCCTTTCCTCCAAGCCTCACAGATCACTTCAGACTGAGCTCTGCCCAGGCCCATAGCTCCGAAGCCCTTGGTTCCAGGTCCACAGCTTCAGAGCCCTGACTAAACCCGATCTATAGGTTCCCCTGAATCAAGGGGATAAAAGCTCTCCCCAGTCGCCTTTCTCTCTGACTCTGGGGGCGTACAGCCCCCTCTAGTTCTGAAGACTGGAGAGGGCAGTGGGGGAGAAAGGAGCATGGTGAAGCCACCATCTTTCAGAATGGTGTCAAGACTGCTTCAAGGAAAACAGTAAACATGTATCGGGAAATTCATTACTTATTTTATTTAATAGTTAGCTAAGTTTATGTAGGATTGCCACGAATTGGAATCAATTCAACAGCAGTGGGCTTTTGTTTTTGTTTGGGTGGCTATTTCTTCTATTCTACAAATGGAACAAACTTGGGAAGATTCAGTAACTTGTCTAGGATCATTTAATACTGGAAAAGTAAGCTGTCTAATTCTGATTACTTTTTAGCTACCTAGATCTCTTAATTAGAAGAGAACAGAATACATAATCTCCTGTCAACTTGAGTGAAGGGGTAATGTCTGGTATGTCAGCGAGACCTGTGTATGGGCCATGCCTTCTCCTGAAGATTCTGGGAACTCCTGTCTTTTTTTCTGGAGACAGCTCTCTCTCTGTCTGTCTTGTTTTCCTGCTGACAAGTCACATGGAACTATGCGGATGGGATCTGAACCTGGAGCTGGAGGAGCCATGTGGAGACCCACGGCAGTGTGGAGATGCTTCCATTGCCACAGGATCCAGAAGACTCTCCGCCCATTGGCCTGTGATCTTCCTATATTCTGCATCATTGCTTGTGTTGCATGAGTTTGAATAGGAATTTTTATGGACTAGTATTTGATGTGTGGACTAATTTTGACTTACTGGCTTGATCTGGATTGGGCTGGGATGTTTTCTTAATATATAGTGACTCTGATGTAAAACTCATATGCACATTTAAAAAAAAGAAGAGAACTGAAGCTCCAATTTAGTATGAACGGTTCAGTTTTGTAGTACTGTAATGTCCTCAGAGAAATACAATGGGAGATTTGAAGTAAATAACGGAGTGCTGAATAGCTTTCCTATGGAATTTAAATTTAAGGCTTTCGCTCCAAACACATTTTGGTAACAGTTGGTTTGGTAGTTGCTAGGGAGAGGGCAAGAAGCCATTAAGGGTAGACATCTCTTGAAGAATTTCATTATGAATTATCAAATTGAAAGCTGTAGAAGCAATGTCTTAACGATCAGGGAGTTGTATACTTGTAACGTGTATGTTACACTCAATAGTACATTCTCAGCTAGCCACACAATAAGACAGGGAGAGCTTGGAAACCCTTGTAACTCTAAACCCTGTTTTTCTCCCAGGGTCGCTAGTAGTTTCCGGCTACTGATCTGGATCGCAGCCCAATATTATTATTTTATTATTGCTACTTTTTCTCACTTCGACCCTAGAGATGTAAAGACAAGAGATGGCTAGGATTATCTGGTACAGTCTGGTTCAGAGCCCTTTCCCAGCTCATGTCTTAGGGTTAAAAAAAAAATAGCCTATGAGGAATCAAGTCCATGGAAGTCGTGGCCATTTCTGACTTAATATTAGGCTAATTTGAATGATAAGTCAGAATTTCTCAGTCTGCTTTGAGACTAGTCAAACCCTTTGAGTGCACATTTTATTTCCAGGCTTTACTTTCTCATGACAAATTAACTTAACCTTAATAAACTTCAGTTTTCTGATCTGTAACTTCGTGGAAATAATAACAGTTATCACACAGTATTTGCCAGAAATAAATTGGGCTATAAAGCTTTGACAATGTCTACCACACAGCAAGTTCCCAGTAGCTGTTCCCCTTTACCTTCCTGATCCTGAAGTCTTCCTTCATCTTTGGTCATGACAAAGAGGCAGGTGATGGTATGTTATATGGGTAATACCCACAGGACTTGAGAAGGTGGACCCTAGGTTGATGGGCTTCGGGGTAATTACTCATATATGGGCATGTCTGTGGTCTTCACTTGGCATGTAGTCTGTAGTACAAGAGAATGTGATTACAGAATAGGCTTAGTTTGTTTAGCACAATAAATGACTCCATTTTTAAAGGAAGGTAGGGAAATCTGAGCATTCAGAGATCATGGCTCTACCTAAGACAAACTCCCCTGCAAGCCCTAGTCACTCCTGACCATGCATGCCCTCAGTGTTGGGCCCTCATGCTGTACAGTGTAATGCATTCTGGCTGCCTTTCCTTGGCCTCCAGGCTCCCTGTACACCACCATTCTATCTAGAACAAGCCTAACAAGCAAAAGCTGCTGAGAATGTCGCTTGTCAAGGAAGATCTGTGGTCTTGGGACCACGAATGTGAGCAAGCTTAGTGCCTGTATGCACTGATGTGTGGGGTGGGTGACCTTTCAGGGTATTTACAGAGAGTTGCCTGGTTCTTTGCACACACTAGCCCCAACATGCTGGGAGTGTGCTAAGGTAAATGGGCACAGGACCTGGCCACAGAGCTGTGACCTCTTAAGTGGGGCAAAGCCCAGGTAATAGAGATTCTAATTAATAATTAAAACACATCAAGCATGAGTATTGACCAATGTCAACAGCTTTCAATGTTTTCTTTTATACACGGAATGTCAGAAGAGAGTGAAGATTTCACACCAATGTGTTTTCCCCTGCAGGGGCTGGTTTACCATCTCTTCTTTCAGAAGGAATACCCTTTTGAGACGTTGTGAGCTGAAAGACACTGAGGCTATGATATGACAGGGACTTGTCAAAATGTGAACAATTACCCTATTAATTCTACAATTCATGTTCTTATTAAATCACTTTGGGGGGGCTCATACAACTTTTATCACAAGCCACAGACATACATTGTGTCAAGTACTTTTGTACATTTGTTGCCCTCGTCATTCTCAAAACATTTGCTTTCTACTTGAGCCCCTGGTATCAGTTCCTTATTTTTCCCTTTCCTCCTCGCTCCTGTGTTCATTTCTTATTTCCCATTTTCCTTCAAGCTGCTCCCCCACCCCTGATAAGCTATTACATCACTTATTGTCTCTATACATCCGCCCCTTCTGTGCTTCATAAACTGGGAACCTTAAAACTTAAAAACTTAAGCAAAACTTAAAACTTAAAAAGGAACTTAGCAAAACTTAAAAAGGAACAAGGAAATGACTACAGGAAATATTGAAATAAGCCAAGAAATATTTAAATATAGAATAAATCCAGAATGGGTCAAGAGGGAGATCAAACTGTATACATGTTCTTATCTCCCTACATCCTCACCAGCATTTGTAGTTTTATACTGTTTTGTTTTCTACCAGTGCTGTCTTTAGAGGGGGAAAGGCGATGGTATCTCCTTGTGGTTTTCATTTGAATCTCTTTAATGGATAATAATAACAAACATCTCCTCATGTATTTGTTGACTGCTTGAACATCTTCTTTGGTGAAGTGTCTGTTCATGTCCTTTGCCCATTTAAAAAAAATCAGATTGTCTTGTTGAGTTGTGGAAGTTTTTTTGTTTTTAATTAAATACTTTTATTGGGGACCCTTACAACTCTTATCATAATCCATACATTCATCCATTATGTCAAGCACATTTGTACATATGTTGCCACTGTAATTTTCAAAGCATTTTCTTTCTACTTGAGTTCTTGATAATCAGCTCCTCCTTTTCCCTCTCCCTCATACTCTCTTGCTCATGAACCCTTGATAAATTATAGATTATTATTTTCATAACTTACATTGTCGTTTGTCTTCCTTCACTCCCTTTTCTGTTGCTCATCCCTCCAGGAGAGGGGGAAGTTTTTATATTTTTAAAAATTAATATACTTACTGGATATGCCATTTTTAAGATTCTCCCCCCACCCCAGTCTGTACGTTTTGTTTTTAGGGGGAGAACGGTGGAGGTGTACACTACCATAAAGAGTTACAGTTTTGGAAACTATATAGGGTAGATAAGAGCAGGAATTGACTTGATAGCAGTGGGATGAGTTTCTGGTTTAGGCTTTGGTTTCAAAGTTTTACTTACCTCTTTTCATAAAATATTTTGGCATGTTGTTGTTGGTTTTAAACAACAGAAGTTTGTTCTCCCACAGATGTGGAGGCTAGAAGTTCAAAATCAAGGTAATACCTTCTGATGTCTCTACCTCATGCCTCTCCCCTCCTCTCTGATTCTGGTCAGTAATTCTTAATTCTCCTTGGTTTGTAAATACATCCAATCTCTGTGTACGTCTTCATATGGCTACCTCCTCTCTGCAGTTGTCGTTCTGTGTCTCTTTTTTCCTCTTTTCTCAATTGTATTGAATTCATAACCATCTCCTTTAGCATGACCTCATGTTAACTAATTCATCGGCAAAAAATCTGTTGGCAAATAAGTTCACATTCACAGATAGTTAGAACTTGAGCATATCTTTTGGGGATTTACCAATTATCACATAAAATCCTATGTTCTTGAAAGTGTCACTGATTGTAAGATGCACCATCACCACACATAACTACAAAAAATGCCCATTATAATGGTTAGATGACATCAATTATAGGATGGATAGTTCATTTCAGAGATATTGAAATGGAAAAGAAATAGAACTCACCATAGAATTTATAAAATACAGTATCTTTCTTTTCATGTCTTAACTCTGATCTGTTCTTCCTCATGTGTTTTATGGTGCCATCATATTCTGTCTCTTAATTCTGAATCATGAAAGGCATGCTAACTTATTCTTCTCTTTGATTCATATTCCAAAATTAGATACCAAGTTAATCTTTATCAATAGCTCATAAATATATCCTCTCCTTTCATGTTGATAATATTAGGTCAGCTCTTAAGATCTCTTCCTTTAACTGTACCAATAGTTGTTTTTAAAATTGCCTTATGATGAACATAAGTATTTAATTTTAGGGGGGGTCCCAATTATATAGACTGTCTTTGGTTGTTCTTTGTGTACTTGTACTTGTGTTTGAGTTTGATCATCTTTTTAAAAATTAGGTTGTATGGTTTGTCTTTTCACTATCTTCTAGAAACTTTACAGTATTACCTTTGACATTTTAGTCTTTGATCTCTGTTGAGTTCATTTTTGTGAGGTATAGATCCTTCTACACTTTTCTGCAAATGAATATCCTATTTTGCAAGCACCATTGGTTAAAGAGATTCTGTCTTCCCTGTTGTGTGGACTTTGACCCTTTGTTGAAAATAAGCTACCCAGGGATGGTTGGATTTATTTCTATATTTTAGTGGAAAGTCTCTTCATGTTCCAATTTTATTACATTGGCCTATATGTTTTACCTTGAACCGGGCCAGGCTCAGTATCTTGATCACTATTGCTGTATGGCAGTGTAAGGGCTCCAGCTGGGTCTATTCAGTATTCCTTTGTTTTTTCAGAGCCTCTTTCCTTTACATTGAAATTCATGGTTGATTTTTCCATTTCAATAAAGAATTTGATCCAATAGTGCAATATATGTAAGGGTTCCTTTGGGTAGTATAGGCATGTTCACAATATTGTCTTCCAATCCAGGCATAAGCATTCTCTTCCTTTTAATGTAGCCCTCTTTTCATTTCTTGTGTCAATCTTTTTTTTATTTTTGCAATAGTGCTATATAGCGCTATACAAATATTGTATAGGTCTTTTATATTCGTGGTTAGATTTGTTCCTAGGTATTTGATAATTTTAGAGGCTACTGTAAATGGTCTTATTTTTTTGATTTCGCTTTAGAATATTCCTTGTTGTTGTAAAGTAACCCAATTGATTTGTGTGTGTTGATCTGTGCCCTGGCATAGGGAGCTTTTCTTCTTCTCCTTCTTCTTCTTCTTCTATGTTTTAGAGAAGTTTGAGGAGGATTAATATCAGCACTTCTTTGAATGTTCATGAAAATTCTCCATTGAACCCATCTTGGTGAGTGTCCTTTTTTAAAAAGAATAGTTTTATTGACATATAATGCAGGTACCATACAATGCAATGGTTTAAATACATTAAGAACGAGTTGTGAAATCATCACCATAATCAGTTTTAGAACATTTTCTTCCTTCTACTCATGGCTATTAGCTCCCACTACTGCCAACAATTCCCCTCTCATCACCCCAAGGAACTATTAATTTTATTATTGTCTTTGAAAAACCTATCCTACTGGGCCTCATACTCCCACCACCAAAGAACAGTGATGCCCCCCCCCCAAAAAAAAAAAAAAAAGAAAAACCTATCCTGGATTTCATATAAAATAATAATAATACCTAAAACTTCAATGGTGACAACCAAATAGAACAGAAAAACCTCAATCCAAAAGAAAGAAGATTGTAGAAATTAGAGCAAGTTAAAAATGGGACAAAAGGGAAAACAAATGATAGTATGTTAAATTTTAACCTAACTATCTGCATTAATCTACTTTCCAAAGCACTCTGTCTGAGAGCGAGATTATCCACATTCCTCATCAATGGTCTGAAAGAGTTCAATGGAAGACTTCTTCCATATTGGGAATCTGCAAATAGATATCCAACTTTAACTGATATGCATAGCCCTCTGCAAACTGAGTGCACAGAATTTAGACACAAATATAATTTTCTCCTCTGATCTTGGATTATATTGTTTATAATCCTTGGGTTGCATAAAGCTGGTGTGCTCCTTCCCTGAGGATTTAGCTGACTCTTTACTTAGATGAATATTTGTTTTTTAAAAAGCCTTTAAGATCCAGAGTCTATTCTTTCTGAGAGCCAGACACTATTGCTTCACTATGCTTTGCCATAGCACCCATATTGTCAGTGATCACTTCTGGAAAGCAAGCCTCACACTATAAACACGAATTACTCTTAGATTAGGGTTTTCAATTGAGTGTAAGCTCTAAATCCATTCTAATCTAAAGTTTACATATGTTCTTGGTCTATTTTATTCTTAAATATTTCAAAATAGTTTTATTGACATATAGTTCACATATCAAACAATGCGATCCTACTTTCATATTATGAAAAGTGCAATTATCACTACAATCAATTTCAGAACAATTTCTTCACATACTCTTTATTGTTAGCTCCCCAACTTCCCCTGTCCTCCCCTGCTATGCCTCTAGATAACTATTAATCCAGTCAATGTCTCTAAATGTACCTACCCTGAATTTCATATCCAGAAAATCATACCTAATACAAATAGGAAGCAAAGAAACAAACAAAAGCCAACAACAATGACTAGTCAAAATGTAGAAAAGAAAACAAAATATTTAAAGCTTTAAAAGTCAAAAGGGAGTTCAAAAGATCAGGTATTGAATTGTGTCCTAACTCCATCTGCCTTACTTTGCTCTACAGTGTTCTCTGCCTGGTAACAAGGCTAGTCACATCCCTTGACTGTAGGCAGAGGGGATTCCCCCAAACCTTCATCCATACACACTAAAAATGGAACTTGAGCTTTCACTCTAATCCACAGCCTTCTGCAAACCAGGTATTCATAATTTAAGCTCCGATATCATTCTCTGCTTTGGATCTGGATTTTATTATTTCCAATCCTTGGGTCACAAAGGCTAATGTGCTTCTTCCATGAGGACTTAATTGATGTCTGACTTAGAAGGCTGTCAGACAAACCCTAAGATTCCAGATGCTGTTCTTTCTGATAGCCTGTCACCATCTAGTTCCTTCATTACACTTTGCTCTGGCACCTCTCTCTTCAGTGAGATCTTCATGAGGGCAAGTGCTGAGCTGGGCCATGTTGTAAGAACTAATTGTTCCTAGATTAGGGCTGACATGAAGTGTGAACTTGAAATCCACTCATACACCCATGGTTTCGATGTGTGTCTGATTCACATTAGAGACATCACCATCATTGTATTATAGAGAACATTTTAAATCATCTCCTTGGGGCACAAGGTAATTCTGCAGTTGTGTCATTAATTTAGCCAATGGTATAGAACTGAAAACTGTTGAGCAAAGAAAAATTTACATGTACAGGTCGACTTCAAACTGCAATGCATGAATTGTTGACTTGTACAGAGTAAACTCTTAAGGGCCTGGACACTGTTAACACAAGCATTGAGGGTTGGTGATGGGGCAAAACTGTCATTAACACTCATTCACAAAAGCAGGCTCAACCCCACCAGACTAACACACGTCATAAGAAGTCAAGGAGAGCCTGAAAATAGTAAACAGATGGTAGTCCTGGGCCACCATGCATTGGGCCCCCTCAACACAGGGGTCCAAACCCAAATCCAACATCCCTGGTTCACTTAGAGGCAGCATTATCAACTCTTTGAAAAATTTAATTAGCTTCCAGGAAACATTTGGTAATTCTTATCATTCTTAGGCGCACATCACTGCCATCCATTCAAAGCTGATTTATAATGATGCCCTGGGAGTTTCTGAGACTATGACTTTTTTTTGACTATAACTTTTGACAGGTGAAGAATGCCCAGTCTTTCTCCTAAGGAGCTGCTGGCGGTTTTGAACTGCTGATCATGTAGATTGCTGCCCAGTGTGTCACCACTACACCACCAGGCTCTTCACCACTCGAATAAGAGTATAATTCATATAGCCAATGGTATTAGTTTAGGATTATTTTATTGAGGGCTCTTATAACAATCCATACATCAGTTGTATCAAGCATATTTGTACAGATGTTGCCATTATTATTTTATAAGCCTTTACTTTCTATGTGAGGCCTGGGGGTATAGTTGTTTTTGGACGAGGGGGCATCACTGCCCTCTGGTGGTCGTGGGCGCTACCCAGCGCTGCTCCTGAGAGCCGCCGCTGGATTTGAACCGCCAAACCCACGGGCCGCAGTCCCGCACTCAACCACTTACGTCACCGGGGCTCAGCCTGGGTATAGGTTTTAAAGTACTGTCGAAAAAAGGAAAATGCACATTGTAGAAAAGCTTTTCAAACAAAAATACATGGAATGTTCACTTTACATGGGATAAAAACTTAAGACAAAGGCAAAAATTTCAGTTGCACTCATTGCTAAAGAAAAACTGTCTGCAGGACTAAGACTTGTCATAAAAAGCAACGTTTGACAATGGCAAGTACACCAGGACTACAACAACAGGCCGAGATAGCAAGGGCTTCTTACGGTGAAGAATCAGACAACATTTCATTCTGTTGCAGCGGGTCAAAACTGACTTGACATCTAGGAACAGCAATGAGAAGTATTATGTTAATCATATGGTGGACTATCTATCAAAATACTCAAGATGTAAGAGGTGAGGAAAAAAAGAGCAAGTATATGGAAGTCTCAAATTGTTGATTATTGGCTGGACCAACGCTTTCTATTGCTGGAATTTTCTAAGATGACATCTTCAGTCTCTTACTATAGATATTTCGTTTTTCCAACTCTACTTGTATTAGTTTAAGTAATGTATTTCTAGGAATTTGTCTATTCTTTCAAATTAGTTTCTCATTCTGTTGTGAACTTCTTTGTCCCATTTTATGTTTCTCTGTCTCCAGTTTTATTTCTTATTCCGATTATTTGTATCTTCTTGATTTTCTCCTTGTCATGCATCAACAATATTTATCCTAGTCTTGTTGAAACTGTTCTTTTTCTGTTTCTTCTTTATTTTTGTCCAAGCTTTCAGGTTAAAGTGTTGATTTTATTTCTTCTTTCCTAATATATGGATTTATTACTATAAATCGACCTGTGAACATTGTGGGGTTTTTTTTTGTCCCAAAAGTTTTGGTATACCTTTTCACCTCTTCCATGACCCAGTAGTTGTTTCTAGTAACTCGTTATATATTGTGCATATATATAGTTTATTGCCTTATTATTATTATTGATTTATCGTTATATAACATTATAGTCTCCAGCCATCTGTCAGCTTGCCACACTGTCATGGGTTGCTTGTTGCTGTGATGCTGGGAGTTATGCCACTGGTATTTTAAATGTCAGCAGCTGTACTCATCCTAAGTAGATTTCAATGGGGTTTTCAGACAAAAAACAGACTAGGAAGAAGGAAGAGACAGTTCACTTCTGACAAATTAGCCCTTGGAAAAATTATGGAGAGCAGCAGGACATGAAATGATACATTGCAGAAAATGAAACCTTTAAGTTGGACGTCACTCAAAATACAATTGGGGAAAAGCTGTATCCTGAAAGTAGCGTTGACCTTAATGGCATTGATGGGGCAAACTTTGGGGACTTGCTATTGATCTGCGAAATCTAAAAGCCCACGGACTTTGAATCACACTACAAACAGTCTCCTTCTCACTGGTCATGCACGTTCTTCACTGGGCACGGACCGGGCCAGTAGCATTCACTCACTGCTTCCAACCTGCATGCGCTTTCTGGCCCTGTTTCATGTAGACAGCGACAGTGAGAATGCCACGAGACCACGGCCCTCACTGGTTGATCATCATGATAGAAACTCATCAGAGCACTTAAAAAAAAAAAAGGAAATGAGCTTTTCTTACTTAAGATTCTAAGAAATGAAACTTGACTGTGCCCCTAAGGCGTAGTCTGGTTCAGCAGTTCTCAACCTGGGGGCTGCAACCCCTTTGGGGGCCAAACGACCCTTCCACATGGGTTGTCCTATTCATTACAGTAGCAAAATTACAGTTATGAAGTAGCAATGAAAATAATTTTATGGTTGGGGGTCACCAACATGAGGAACGGTATTAAGGGGTCACAGCATTAGGATGATTGACAACCACTGGTCTAGTTTTTTCTTAAGGAAAATTTATTTCAGCTTTTTTTTTTTTCAAATCACATCATTAAACTTTGACAAGCCCAGCAAGACCCATCTATCTGGTTCTCTTAAGAAAAGGGTCGCATGGCCTCATTCTCTGGAAGCAGTTCAGTCTGCTCAGGCATGGATGGTGTGGCAGCCACCTAATCTGGTGTCAATTTGAAGATTAAGAGGGTAGGGGTGGAGCCTAGCCTGTCAATCTGGAGATGGCCAATGAGACCTCTGTGTGGGCGTGGTCTTCTCCTGAGAATTCTGGGAATTGTGGTAATTCACTCTTAGAGGCAGAGGCATTATCTCTCTCTGTTCACGTCTTTGGAAACTTTCACTGACAAGGCTTACTTCCTGTGAGATATCGCTGAGGAGAAGCCACATGGATACGAGACCTGTGAATTCGGAGAAGCCACAGAGAGACACCTGCCAGTGCTGAGATGCTTCTGCCACCCCTGACTTTGCACTGCACCACTGGCCTGTGATTTTCCTGCATCATTGCATGTGTTGCGTGAGCCTCAAGAGGACATTAAAGATTGCTGTCAAACATACGGACTGATATTGGACTCTGGATTTGATCTAGACTGGGGTGTTCTTCTCAATGTTCATTTGCTCTTGTATATAAAACTCTCTCTTATGCAAATGAATTTCTGTGGATTTGTTTCTCTAATGTATCCAGACTAACGCACATGGGAAAAAAAGGGGAAAAAATGGCTTCTAATTTAAAAAAAAATTTTTTGTCTAATGGTACAATAAAGTTAAGTGCAAGGCACTTTGAGTCCTTAATATTTGTTTGAAATGCTTTGGGACGAATATAAATGATTACGATATGAGTTATTTTTCCTGAAAATAACATTCTCTATTGCACACACACAAAAGGCTTTTATTAATAACTTAATACTACTCTCTTTCAGAACTTCATGCTCCACACTACTGAAAAAACTATTTTGCATGTTGTGGCATAGCCCATAGGCATTATTGATGATGAGAGGAAGTATAATGTTATTTCGTATCATTGTTATTGTCAGGTGCACAACGCAACCCTATGCTCAACAGAAAAAAATACGTCCCCGTTCATCACTAATCTTCACAATCATAATGTTTGAGTCCATTGTTGCAGCCCCTGTGTCAGTCCAGCTCATTGACGTTCTTCCTTTTTTTCTCTGCTCTTCTGTTTTACGCAGCATGATATACTTTTACAGGACTCTCTTGAGAACATGCTCATGCCCATGACTCTCTTGATAACGTGTCCAAAGTACATGTGACAAAGTCTTACTATCCTTTCAAGGCGTAGTCTGGCTATGATGATGTTGTTTTTCTTTACACTGAGTTGTAATCCATACTGAAGGCTGCCATCCTTGATCTTTATCAGCAGGTGCTTGAAGTCCTCCTCATTTTCAACAGTTAAGATTGTGTCATCTGCATATCACAAGTTGTTAACAAGCCTTCCTCCATATGATAGTCACATAATCTGGTGTCAATTTGAGGATGAAGAGTGTAGGGGTGGAGTCTAGCGTGTCAATCTGGAGATCTCCCATGAGACCTCTGTGTGGGCATGGCCTTCTGAGAATTCTGGGAAATGTGGTAACTTCCTCTTAGAGACAGAGACATCTCTCCAAGTTCACTTCCTTGGGGACTTTCTACAGACAATGTTCACTGCTTGAGAGACTCAACTGACAGGGCTGGCTCCCTGAGAGACATTCCTAAGAGAAGCCACATAGACCCACCATGGACCAGGGTAGCAAGAAACCTGGACCTAGAAAAGCAATGTGGAGACTCCTGCCAGCACTGAGATGCTAATAACACCACTGGATCCAAAAACCTTTCTACCCACTGGCTTGTGATCATTCTGCATTTGGCATCATTGCATGTATTTCGTGAGGCCGAGGAGGACTTTGTAGATTGCTGTTGGACATATGGACTAATAATATCAGATTTATGGACTTGATCTGGGTTAGAATGTTTTCTTAATGTACAATTACCCTTTATATAAAATTCTCATACGCATACACATGCTTATGAATTTGTTTCTCTAGTCTACCTGGAGTAATACACTCCAATCCCAATGCTTTAGTTTTCTTCAATTTGAACACGAACTTACATATGAACAATTTATGGTTTTCTGTACAGCCAGCTCCTGTCTTAATTCTAGCAACTAATACTGAGCTTCTCTAGCATCTCTTCTTATAGTTGTAGTCAATTTGAACCTTGTCTATTTCATCAGGTGAGGTCCATCTGTACAGTCTACCATTTATGTTGTTGAAGAATGGTATTTGCAATGAAGATGTCATTGGGCTTACAATATTGTATCATGGAATCTCCAGCTTCATTTCTATCACAGAGATCATATTTTCCAATTAAACTTCCTTCCTCTTTGTTTCCAATTTTCACATTCCATTTGCCACTAATTACGAATGCATCTGGACTACATACTCGATCAATTTCAGACTGAAGAATTTGTTAGAATTCTTCAAATTTTCATCACTAGGTTAACGATTGGGTGCATGAATTTAAATAATAGTTGTATTAATTGGATATACATGGCAGCCCAGTGGTATAATGAGCTATGTATTGGGCTGCTAACTGCAAGGTAAACAGTTTAGAACCACCCATTTTCTACACCCGTAAAGGTTTAGTCTTGGAAACCTCTAGAGGTTGATCTATATTGTCCTATATATGGGTTCTAGGAATCAGAATCAACTTGAGCTCAATAAGCTGAATTGAATTGAGTAGGTTTATAGATATTATTCTATCACAGACAACAGTGTGCTTCAAGCTCTTGAAATGAATTTCCATTTTGTCATTCCTGGTATAGTAAAATATATGACTTTCTGATTCAAAATGACCAATGCCAGTTCATTTTAGCTCACTAATGCATAGGATATATATGTATATATATGTATGCATATATATATGTATGCATTCAATATCATTTCAAATGACTTCTAATTTTCCTAGATTAATATTTCATACATTCCACATTCAGATGATTAATGGGTGGTTACAGCTATTTCTCATTGAGTCTGACCACATCAGCAAATGAAGATGCTGGAAGTTTTGCTTCATCCACATCATCATGGTCAACTCTACTTCAAAGAGCTAGCTCTTCTCAACAATACAATGAGAGCCTTCCACCATGTTGGACAATATTTCACTGGTATTCATAAAGTTTTCAGTGTTTAATCCCTCAGAAGTGGTCAGCCTGTTTTTCCCTTATATTCTGTTCTTGGTCTTAAGCCTCTGATGAAACTTTTTCACCTTCTGTGACCATACTGGTATTTAAAATATCAGTGACATAGTTTCTAGCATCACAAGAACCCACATCATCCCAGTAAACAGGGGTTCTCAATCTGTGGGTTGCAACCCCTTTGGGGGTCAAACAGTCCTGGTCTAAGACCATCAAAAAAGCATCGTTCCAACGGTCTTAGGAACTGAGACGCCACTCCTCTATTGGTCTCAGGTGGCTCCACCCACATGTAGATATGCCCACATATAAGTACCCGACGTGAAAACCGTTACCCACACTACACCCTGCTTCAAGGCAAAATTTCATTTATTTGTAAGTAGGAATAAATATTTTACAATATATAATTACATGTTGTTTTTGTGATTAATCACGATGCTTTAATTATATTCAATATGTAACAGTGACAATACATTCCAGCAACATATCAGATATTTACATTATAGTTCATGATTATGGCAAAATTACAGTTATGAAGTAGCAACAAAAATAACTTTATGTTTGGAGTTCACCACAACACGAGAAATTGCATTACAGTGTCGCAGTATTAGGAAGATTGAGAAATCAGTGCAGTAAAACAAGCTGACAGGCAACAGGAGGACATTTCATACTTTTCATCTTTCATCTTTTGTACTCACTGTTTTAGCTCCCCATTTCCTGCCAGCCCTCTCTGCCATGTCTGTTCGATTCCATTCATCCAATTGTTGTCTCTATAAGTTTACCTAATTTTGGCTCCATATGCAGAAAAACATTTAAAATCAAGACACAATAAACAAGTCGCTCAAAAACAAAAGAACGAAACAGCAAAACCTCATTCAGGAACAAAACCCAAAATACTGAAAACTCGAGCAATAATCCATTGGCTCACGCGGGAGACCAGTGACAGGGCGTCACGTTTGGACCACCCTACTACTACAGTAATTCACCCTGCAGTGTGCTGTGCCTGATAACAAGGCCTTTCCCACTTGGACTCCATAGTTGGAAAGAATTCCACATAATCCACATGGAGGGCTCTTTGAATGCTTTTTGAGTAGGTTTCTGCAGTCTTCTGCAAGCCAGATTTTCAGAATTTAAGCTCTAATACCAATCCCTCCTCTGAGCTTGGATTTTATTATTTTCTGTTCTCAGCCCACACAGGCTAGTGTGCTTTATATGTGTGGACTTTGCTGGTTCTCACTTACATGGCCATTTGTTTTAAGACCAACGTGTAAGACCCCAAATGCTATTCTTTCTGATAACTGGGCACCATCTGCTTTCCTCACCACACTGTGTTATAGCACCCATAGTTTTAGTGATCACTTCATGGGGATGGGTATTGAAAAGGGCCATTTCATAAGAAATAATTGTCTTGAGTTTAGGGCTCTGATTAAGTGTGAGCTCAAAACCCAATAATATATCTACGGTTTATGTATGTCTTTGACTTGTTTTAACATCATTACTGTTGAAGAACATATCCCCAGGGGGGTATATGGTAGTTCTGTTGGTATAACCATTAATTTGCCCATTGTTGTAGAATTCAAAACACTGTATAGAATAAAAATATACATGTTTAGGAGGATTTTTTTAAATGAAAATATATAGATTGTTGATTTGTACAGATTAACCGCTTAGGTGACTGACAATATTTACACTAACAATGAGGGTTGGAGATAGTGTGAAACTCAATAATGTTCATTCACAAAGGCAGGACTAGGCTATACACATAATAAAAAGATCGAAGGAGGATGGAAATAGCATCCTTTAATTCCATTTTCACATTTTACTGTCATAAAAATGTTTCCAGCACATTTTCCAAGGCCGTCTAAAACTTCTGTTCTTAGGTACTATGCATAGTAGGGTTATTAGAAGTATTCTAGTTCAGAGAGTCCACAGAGTTTTTTGGGGGGGCCATCACTGCCCTCTGGTGGGAGTGGGAGGCCCAGTCTTGATCCTAGAGAGCTGCTGCCGGAATTGAACTGCCAAACCAGTGGGCTGCAGTTCCGCACTCAACCACAACGCCACTGGGGCTCAGCCCCCACAGAGTTTTTATTAGTTTGCATCTTCCTTATTTAGTGTTCCTATAACAAAAACAAGTGGGTGGCTTTACCAAACAAATGTTTTTTCTCACCATGTAGGAAGCTTCATGTTCAGATTTAGGACATCAGCTCTAGGCGAATGCTTTCTCTTGCTGTTGGTTCTTCAAGAAGGTCCTTATCTCTGAGTTACTGCTTCTTGTTGATCTTCATCGGCCTGGAATTTGTATTTCTCTTTCCCATCTCTGCTTCTTAGATTGTTCGTTTAATCTCTGATATCTCAGAAGAGAATGACTCTAATGTAACAAATATACCCCAATATCCTCATCAAAAATAACTTAATCCTGCCAATTAGCATTATGGACACAAATGGAATTATAACAACATGTACATGTGACAGTTTATTTGGGGAAATAGAATTCACCACTGTGTGCCTCGGTATATTCGTATGGGGAAAAACTTTATCACCTACTCAGACTCTCTTAAGCATTTCATATTCGAAGTGAAATCTTAAGATACACTTTTGTGAACAATTATTACCTGTTATGCTTTATATAAAAGTATTGAAATGAGTCCCTATGGTTAGGAATCTCCTTTAGCGAACAGTACTCGTTTACTGCCATGGAGTTGATGCCAACTCATAGTGAGTGCACAGGATACAGTAGAATTCCCACTGTGAGTCTCCAAGACTGTAACACTTTATGGGAGTAGAAATCCCATCATTCTCTCAAGGAGTGCCCGATTGGTTTCTAACTGCTGACCTTGCGGCTAACAGCCCAATAAGAGCTTCTCTTTTTCAGCAGAGAGTAACCCTAATTATTGCTCTATCGATAGTACTGTATGGTAGACATCGTGGCGCTGCTAATAACAAAGTTGACAGTTCAAACTCATCAGCTCCTCTGAAAGAGAATAAAGAGGCCATCTGCTCCTGCAAAAATTAATAGTCTCTGAAACTATATATGGTTGCCCTGGGTCAAAATCAACTCTATGGTAGCGGCCTTGAATATAAAACATAGCTCTCAGGGTAGAAAAGTTTTAAGGGTTATGTACTTAAGATGTATTGTGATATATATGTTTGCCATATGTACTCTTTTGAATGTGTAATCCAGTGACATTGATCATACTACACGGACCTACCATCTCCATTATCCATTTCCATTATTTTTATTACTTCAAATGGAAATTAAGTGCCCTGTTAGCAGTAACTTCTACTGCTTCCTCTATCTAGTACCTGTTAATCACTAATAAACTTATACATTTAACCTGTTCTAGATAGTTCATAGAAGTGGGGCCATATAAAAATTTTCATTTTTGGCTGACTTTCTGCTCAGCGTAATGTTTTCAAGGTTTGTCTATGTTGTACTGTATTACCAGGAATCCACCTTTTTATGGTTGAATAATATTCCACTGTATCTTGTTTATCCATTCATCTGTCAATAGATACATAGATGTTGCACCTTTTCAGCCACTTCTCTTTTGAAAATAAAATCAGAAGAAACACCTATTTTTGTTGTTGTTGTTTGGGTCCTTCAAAGTAGAAGTGGTTTGTGGGAAGAAGAATCTGTAGCATGCCATCTCCCAGAATGCTGAGTGGACCAGCAGATTTTCTGCCCATTTAAACCGACAGAGTTTGACTGTATTTTAGCATCATCCCCAGGAGCCTGCTAGCACATTGACATTTGACTGACACCATTCTCCACATACTTGGTTTTCCGTAAGACAAATGTGTCTAATGAATAGAAAAAGCTTCAGGTAATAAGATACTATATCCTGAATTTCTATCGGTGCTGCTTCAAAATAAGGAAACCTAAATTAAAAGAATCAGTCTCTCAGTGCTTCTGCTTAAAGCAAGGAAAATAATACAGTTGAGAAATTGGTTGGACTTACGTTAAGAGAGGCCTCACGCTAACCTATGAAAAATCATCTTGATGCTTAAGCAAGAACTCATGACTAATGATTTGCTTCCTTCTATTTTGAGGTGTTTTCTTTTTTAACAGGACACGGGGTCTTAGCCAAAAGACCTTGAATTGAGAGACAGCTGCTTGGTAATTACAAGGTTCCCTTCCTACAGCAGGGGATTGGCAAGTCATCATCTTGTTTTAAAGGAAAAGGTCTAGGGAATACCTTAAATGTGCTCACTGCCCTTCCTGATGCAAAAAACGATTTTGGAAGAGGAAGCTCACTTGAAATTCTGTTTAAATGATGACCAGAAGAGAGAGAGCAATTGCTTGAGATGGGACCTAGGACAGGCAGATAATGGGCCTGAGATACCGAGTAGAGTAAATCTTTAGAATCAATAGTTATTTCTGTCTCCATCTCTTTTAAAGTGCACAAAGGATATTCATTTATCATAGGGACAAATAGGAAATACAGATAAACATGAAAGATACCATCAGTTTCCATCACTTTGCATTAATCACTTTTATTTTGATAAATATACATATCACCTCACAATAACAACAACAGCACACACATTAAACCCTCATAATTGATTTGTAACTTTATCTCCCTGATTAACATGATATACAAGTTTTTTACATAAATACATATCTGAATCACTGATTCTCAAAGTGTAGTCCAGCCACTGGCAGCATCTGTTTCATTGGGGGCTATCTGGGAAATGCAGATTATCAGGCTTCATCTCACAATCTGTGTCACAATCTGTTCTTAGCAAGGTTCTCTGGTGGCTATTATATATAAATATAAATATATATATATATATATATATATATACACACACATATAAATTTAAGGAGTACCAAATTATTCTATAAGTGGCTGCCTAATATTCTATTTTAGGCTATCATTTTGATAACTAGTAGCAAATCTCTTACTGTGGAGACATGAAAGTGTTATATGATTTTTCCTGTTATAATCAACATCCTTGTACCAAATATCTTCATCTCTGATTATCTAGCCAGGAAATATTAGTAATGTATGTATAGAAGATAACAAAATTTAAAACATTTTTTTCAAGTGGAGAGAAGGCAAGATCTGGACAAGAAATGTGCTCCAAAGGACTTTCAGATTTCTAAATGACCTTACTCATATTTCCAGGATTTCATTATTTCTGGGCCAACAAAGAATTAGCTTTACTGAGAGTACCTCCTTTCTTGACCTTCATTCGATGACTTATTCAGGAGCCTTTGTGGTTTAGACTGAGAGTGGAGCCACAAATGGTCAGAATAAACTGTTTCCCAGAATAATCCTGAATATAGAGCCTCACCCAAAGTGGCTGCTCTGCCTGCCTGTGCCTAAATGTACATGGGTACTCTCAATCAGGGGCTGAAACTAAGAAGCAAGATCACCCTTTTTTTTTTTTTTTAATAAGAAAGGAGCCAGGAGGCTGGCCACAGTCTTTCTCTCAAGCAATATTTTCTGTCTTATAAAGGGGCTTAGTAGCTAAAGGCCAGTGGTTCTCAACTTTCCTAATGCCATGACCCTTCACTACAGCTACTCATGTTTGCGGTGACTCCCCCAACCATGACATTGCTCTCATTGCTACTTCATAACTCTAATTTTGCCACTGTTATGAATCTGGCGACCCCTGGGGAAGGGTTGTTCGACCCCAAAGGGGGTGGAATGTAGCAGTCATACGGTTCTATCAGAAGTGTCCCTGGTGTAGGCACCCGTAAGAAGTAGCTGAGGGATTACAAGGAAGAATTAGGTACTATTAAAGCTGATTACAAGACGATAAAAGTGTCAGTTTTCCATGGTAGAAAGCGAAACAGTTTTTCTGATCCTAGGAGGGGGTGTTTGTCAGTAGGAAGTTGTTGGTTCTCCAGGAAAGCTTCTGTCTTCTTAAAGGGTGTTAGTTACCCGAGAGGCTTTCAGCCCTCCAGGAGTATGTTTGTTGCCAGGAAGTGCTGTTTAACTGGGAAGGTGAATGTCATTTGGAGATGTTGGCCATCCCTAGGTGTTACCTTGTTGGAGGATGGCAGGTAGTCACCATCAATTCAAGAAGCCAGCAAGGAATGGAGTCTTTCCAAAATCTAGGTGGAAATGTGTGTTAGTCTGGGTAAATATGCATATGTGTATAAGAAAGAGGTTTATATATAAGAGCGTTGAACATTGACAAAACATCCCAGCCCAGCCCAGTCCAGTCCAAGGTCATAAGTCTGATATTAGCCCATATGTGTAATACCAATCTGTAAAGTCCTCTTCAGACTCACAAAGCACATGCACACCCGGAGAATCACGGGCCAGTAGGTCCCGAGTCTTGTGTATCCAGTGGTGGTAGAAGCATCTCAGCTCTGACAAGGGTCTCTCTGTGGCTCCTTCAGTTTCCAGGGCTCAGGTTCCTTCAGTTTCCCGGGGCTCAGCATGCTGCCATGTTATCTTGTCAGCTGCAATGTCTTCCAGGGAGTGAGCAAAGAGATAGGGTCTCCTGCCTTCAAGAAGAAATTACCACATTTCCCAGAATTCTCAGAAGAAGGCTATGCCCTTACAGAGGGCTCATTGGTTATCTCCAGATTGACAGGCTAAGCTCCACCCCATACTCTTAATCCTCAAATAACATCAGATTAGGTGACTCCCACAGACCACCCCTTGACAATTTGACACTTTCATATAACTCTGTAACCATATATAATTTTCAAACAATAATGAAATCATTTCTGTACCTAACAGGATAAATCTAAAATGCATACAATTCAATATGTGTCACCCTCATTCAAACATAACATTCTATAAGTGAATAAACCAAAATAATGTCCTGTGCCTTATGATTGTCATTAGGTGAAATGCATACCTTAATCCTTTAATCCTATGAATAAATAATCCCTCACCAATGAGTTTGTAAGACAACCATTTTATGCCTTTATTCCCCACATCTCGTGTATCCGATGTTTATAGTGCCCACTTACATCAACACAGTGCTCTGAGGAAACAATCATATTTTTCAACATGAAGAATCTTCATTCCAGTTGGAACCTTGTGAGGTCCACATCCATAAGCAAAGTCAAATCCGGGCAGGTCATCCATAAGGTCTGTAGCAATATGTACCAGTTCACAGGCTGAAATATATTCTCTTCATCTGGATAGGTTCTGGTCAACTGGTCAACTGGCTCTTTCAGCCTCACCAGGGTGTCCACTGGTCACCTTGCCTTAGAAGAAGGCAAGCCTGAAATTAACACCACATTAGGTGAGTGCCACAAGATGGTGTGCTCCTTTTATCCCCAGTGATGTCCAGAAAAGAAGTTGATGGTTTCTGTTTGGGTGCCAGTTTTACCTTTAGCACTTTCTAACAACAAGAATATTCTTGGGAAAGGTATTTCAAAACATTCAAAATCCCAAAGAGAAGCAAACAAATTAGAAGGGGAGAGCGGCAGTGGAGGTAGACAGGGAAAAGTTGGGATTTAGGGGTAGAAAACTTGGATTTAAGTTCTGGCCCTTACTTTACATTTTTGTTGGTGGTAGCCCTCAAGTAAATTCTTCAACCTCAATTACTCTTCACTTCCCTTACCTATAATAGAGGTGTATTACAAGTACAACCGAATGCTGGAGAATGTATGTGGTAGTTGTTTATATCAAGTTAGTACCGTGCACACACACACACACACACACACACACACAGCATTTCTCTACCGAGCCCAGGGCAGTAGTGATGCTGGCAATGGAGCCGTGCTTCTGAGTGAGGCTTCCTAATAGTCCTTGCCCGATCTGTACTTTTCCTGGAACTTGTCATGACTTTCTTGTTTCCTATTACTCTTCTATTTTGGGCAACCTCAGATACTAATACATTTCTTCCATCTAAGCTTGCCTTCCTCTTAAAAAGGAAAGCTCTTTGAGAGTCAACGATGAATATCTGGGTGTTGAATGAAGAGGGCAGTGTGCCTGGGTTTCAGGTGTGATGTGGACACTGCCCTGCATATGTCTCACTTCTCTAAATGATTTTGATTTTGAACTTACCAGCTCCCTAAACTACATGAGTCAATCCCTTGAAGTAAGTCAAACTCTATCTCTCTCTTTCTCTTAATACCTAGATAGAGATGTCTCACTGGTTCTCTGTCTGTAGCAAACCCAAAGTAGGATAGAAAAGTTGCAGGGGCTTGGGCTGGTTCCTTATCTTCAAGCAACAGGATGCTAGGCAAATGAGTTAACTTTTCTACTTCACTGTTCCGTCTACACAAGAAAGAGACTCGAATAAAATGTCTCCAGATTCTTTCTGGCTCTTAAAAACACAAAAAAATAATTTTCCATAGTCAAGAAATCAGTCATAGGTCATTCCTATAGAGTGCAGGAATTATTGAACAATATCATTAATATTGCAAGTATACTTTTGCTGAAAATTATTAAAAACTTATTCATAGTACAGTGGTAGGAAGCTTCCAGAAATTGAAAAGTAACTCATAAGTAAATGTGGATTAAAAAATAATAAGTAAATAAAATAAAAATGTGGCTCAAGGAATAGCAAAACATTTCTGATACCCTTGTGTTTAACTGTCATGGCTTACTGAATTAAAGCAGTCGAATTTGATACAAGTTCAATGCCATTTCCTTAAAGAACTAAGTATTCTTTCTGTGCTTGAGTTATGAAACAAACTCCTGCTCTCATCCGAACTCACCCAATGTGTTTTTCACCCAAGAAGTTAATGGATTTCAACAAGAGACCTTTTTCCCTAATGATGACTGAGGGGGAAGTGAGCATACACAGACCTCAGCTCGTATAGGCAGTCCAGTGTATGACCCTTGATCATGATCTGTTCAAGAGGACAGATAGTAGTGTGCACTGTCGCCAGTTCCTTTCTATTTCTTTACCATTTATCAGTGCAAACTCTCTTCTTTTTCTTTACAAAGAGACTGTGTTCTACCATGACTTGATTGACTCTGAGGATTTGTTTTAATTTCCTTCAGCTTCAACATGAATTTGAATAGAAGCAATTAATGGTTTTTCCTGCAGTTCACCTTTGGCTTTATGTAACTGTCTTTCTCCACAATTGTGGTTAATTTAATTTCCTGGCAAGGACTAGGTGTATAGTCATCATTACTGTGGGAAAATGAGATTTGCGATGAAGAAGTTGTTCGTTTTACAAAATTCTATCCTTCGGTCTCCAACAACATTTCTTTTACCAAGGGCATATTTTCAAATTTGCTCCCGTTTGCATTCGAACCACCAGTAATTATCACTGTATCTTGATAACATGTTAATGAATTTTTAACAGCAGGGTGCTTTTTGGGGGAAGGGTGTTCCTCTATTTCTTCATCCTAGACATTCGTGGCTTATGTGTAAAGTTGATATTTGTGTTAACCGGTCTTCCTTGTAGGCACGTGGATGTTATCCTATCACTGACAGCAGGATAGTCCAGGAAGTTGTTATTTTCAGGTGCTCTCGAGTCAACTCCAATGCCCGGTGTCCCTGTGTACAACAGAATGACATGTTGCCTGGTCCTCCGCCATCCTCACAATTGTTGTTATGTTTCACCCTGTGATAGCCACTGTGTCAAACTTTTGGTTGAGAGGCCTCCTCTGTTTTTTTTTTTTGTTTTTTTTTTTTGGTGACCCTCTGCTTTATCAAGCATGATGACCATTTCCAAAAGCCAGTTTCTTCCGATAGCAAATTCAAAGTATGTTTTGCATCTGAGGGACATTCTGACTACTTCTTCCAAGACAGACCTATTTGCTCTCCTGGCAGGCCAGGATACTTTGAATATTCTTCACCAACATCATAGGAACAGTTGAAACATAAAGTTAACCATCACACTGGGTATCTGAGAATATGTCTCCAGAACACACCACCCAACAGCAAGCCCAGTAGTGAAGACATGAGCCAAGAACTGTGTGCTTAAAATTATTGTTGGGACTTGAAGATTTTTCTGGTCACTGGTAAAGAGTTGACCACCAATCAATAACAGCCTTGGTAGCAGCTCTGCAGACTATGGGGTTTGTTCCACAGGAAACCAGGGCCCAGGACTTCTGTTTGCCCATTTGGGAGACCACTGGTTTGCATAATTATTATGCTTTATCGGTAGTTCTGAACTTCGTTGTGCAAGACTTTCAAGTCAAGGTAGAGAGGATCAGAAGGGCTTCGCCACCTGGCACCTTTGGAGGTATTCCACTTTTTCATTGTAAAGTCCTTTCATCTATTACAATAATCATTAAGAAGGGAAAGCTAATTGAGCTTGATTCTAGCAGGACCATTTATTTTTGCATAGATTGGTTTGGGAATGGAGATAAATGTGAGGGAACTTCACAATTTTATTTTATTATTATTTTTATTTTTTTTGGCACCACTGCCCTCTGGTGGTGGGAGTAGAAGGCCCAGCCTTGCTGCTGGATTTGAACCTCCAACCCAGTGGGCCACAGTCCTGCGCACAACCACTACGCCACCAGGGCTCAGCCCTCAACATTTTATTTTAAAATGAAATTAGAAGATTGGAATTGTTCCAAGAACTTTTTGAAGCTCCCTCTTTGTACATCTGAAACATCCAATGTTACAATGTCACGTTGCCAGGCTTCTTTCTGGAATTAGGCCTAGCTTTCACTCCCATTGGGTGTCTCGGGGTGCATCCCTGTATGTGGGTCCTGAAGCTACTCCCTCATCCTTCCAACAGTGAGGCTTTCGTCTGCCTTCTAGAAATTGCCAACTGTTGCTTTTGCTTTCCTCGACTTTGACAAACAATACCCTTTGTTGTAAAGGGATACTTATAACCCATAAGCAGCACAAACAAGCTGTGGACTCCCACATCAACATCGAGAGGGATTCTTTCATGTTTTTGTAGCTTTATTTGAAATTCACCCTATAGGTCCTGCTACTTTCAGTCTGTAATTCTGGGTGTTTTTGCTGGTCTGCTCTCTTATTCCTTAGAAACTTAAGTTGGGAATAGAATCCAACTCGAGGTTTTAAAGAAAAGACACTGTAAGCCTTAGGAATCTCTTGAAGGTTTCACCCAAGCCGCCCTCCCTTTCTCTCTTCTCCATACCTGTGGAGAAGTAAATACAGTAAGCCAATGCAGGTATGGAGAGGTAGACTTCAGGAAGAGGGCTGAGGGATTGCAGTACTGAAGTTCACCCCTTCTAATGTCTCCTTCATAGACTCCTGTGACCTCTTGTGAAAGGTCTAAAAACTGCTTGAGGCAGAGGACAGAATGAATGAATGAATAACTCATCAATTGTATGCAATTATAAACTCACATTAAAATTTAATAAATAAAAAGATGTTTCGGGCAGATGGACACAATACACAGAATGTCAAAAGTAAAGGGGCTTTTTAAAATTTTCTGATCCTGCTCCCTAGTTTTACAAATAAAACCAGATTTTTTAAATCAAAAGAAGCTGAGAATGACAGGATTTTGGTACCCCTTTCTTTAAAAATCATCTGTATTGTTTCTATTTATCAAAGCCAAGTAGAAATTATTTCTAGAAAACATACTTAGAAAAGTGTAACCAGTGATCTGGTTAATAAAAGATTGTCATTGTAGACCTTTTGCTTTATATAACTTGTAATCTTTTTTTATTTCATAAAAAATTCTTTTAAAAAATACATCTGAGTCACATTGTTCATATGACTTTGTTACCTTTTTAAGGATAGTATGAAAATTTTCTTGCACTATTTTTAAATTTACAAAAAAATTGAAAAAAAATTTTCACTATATAACAAATTTGTTTTTTACTCAACTATTGATACTAATTTTTGTTTGCAACAATGACCGCAGTTCTTACAATGGAACAGTTTGCTTCCCATTTCTCCTGTGTTTGCCACTTCATCCATTCTCCTTTCCTGCCCCTTTTTGCCCTCTGAGATTTATACTGAGGAAAGTTGCTCTTTTAATCATGTGTGGTTGATTGACTGGTATTATTATTTGACTGGTATTATTATTTTTCTTATTGGGGCTATTGTTTGGCTGAAAGCAGACTGGAAAGGCTTATGGTTTGTAGTGTTGTGGTTCAGTCAGACCAATAAATCTGGCCTTGTTCATTCTTCTGAGTTTTGTTCCACATCCTTCCCTTCCCCCTCCCCCATTCTATATAGAACCTCCTATTGTAATCCTTTTCAGAGAGATTGGTAAACTGTGGCAAGGAACCATCTACTTTCTTTTGGTCTCAGAGCCATAGAGGCTAAGGTTCATATGGCCTGGTTGTTTTTATGCACCTTTAATTTTCTTCACTTTTCTTTGCATCAGTCAGGGAGAGACCACTACTGGAACCTTAGGGTCTATTGACTAACTTTTAGGATGCAACTCACTATTCACCAAAGGGGCATCTAGCATGTTGTCGTTGTGGGCTCTGTTATGCCAATTGACCCAGATACCTTCCAAGTCCATGATTTTGAGTTCCCAGGCCCAGCATTTCATTCCTTCAAGTTGCTTAATTATGGCCAAGTTTTTATAACTTTATACCCTACATGTTCTGTTATATTCATGGATATATTTCCAGTCAACATAAATAGATATTATAGATAGATAGATCCATCCATGGATGGATCCCTCATTTGCCAGCTCACCTCTGCTCAGCTTGAGTGTCTATTGTATCTACTCGTAGATTTGTGTTATCACTATTGCATTATTGTGTATGTCATGGTATCTGCTTTTATTGGTTTTAATGTGTGTGCACCTTCCTTTATCTTGCTTATTTTGTACTGACCTCCCTTTGATTTGTATATCTTTCCCTTGACCCAAGTTAATATGTTTAGCCTCCCTTCCACTCCCACACCTGAGTAGACTCAAATAATTTTTTTCTGTTTGTAAACCTGTTCTAGAGTAGTAGTAGTGTAATACAATATCTTTCCTTTTGTGATCGACTGATTTTACTGTGCATAATGTCTTCTAGGTATACCACATTATGAAGTGTTTTGTGGATTCTTTGTTATTCTTTATGTGTTGTTTCACAGTGGATGTCTGTACCGTATTTTATCTCTTCATCTGTTATTGAGCACTTAGGTTGATTCCTTCTTTTTGCTGTTGTGAATAATGCTGTGATAACATTAGTGTACATATTCAAAGATGCTTCAAAAATACATGGAAATTTGCATTATTTTTAACTCAACTTTTTTCCATGAACATTTTAGACTGTCTTTTACCTTTTTGTATCAAGTACCTATTTCTCTGGGCAATACCTAGTAGTTAGTGGAGTTTCTAGATCCTATGATATTTCTGTTTTCTTTTAAAAAGAGAAAGTACCATACCATTTTCTATAGTGGCTGCTCCATTTTACAATCCTGCTAGTAATGTGTGAAGATTTTAATTTCCCCATACCCTCACCAGAAATTGCTATTTTCTGTTTTGATCATTCAGCCTTTTGCTATTAATGCTGGGGTTAAAGTTCTCATTGTTGTTTTGTTTTAATAAATCAAGAACATTTTTTCATGAATTTGTTGGGTACCCTTCTTTGGTGAAGTAGCAGCTCATGCTTTTTGCCCATTTTGAAATTGGTCCATTTGACTTTTTGTTGTTGACTTGTTGATGTGTTTTATAAATTTTTGAGATTTATTGCTTATCTGGTATGTCACTGTCAAACATATTTTTTCTAGTTTTGGCGTTCTCTTTGTACTCTAGTGAAATATCTTGATCCATGTGAACATTTAATTCTTTTTTATGTGTGTGGCATCACTGCCCTGGTGGGAGAAGGAAGCCCATCCTTGCTCCCAGAGAGCTGCTGCTGGACCTGAACCATCAATCCTGTGGGCTGCAGTCCCGCACACAACCCCTATGCCAGCAGGGCTCAGCCCCATAAATGTTTAATTCTTAGGCACTCCCTATTTGCTAATTTTTTTCCTCCTGTTTGCGCATTTTTATTTATATTTGATAATGAATTTGTGCCATGTATTAGAGCCCCCAAATTTGCCCTATTTTTTCCTTTGATGGTTTTTACAGTTTTAGATTTAACATTTAATTTGTGTGTGTGTGTGTGTGTGTGTGTGTGTGTGTGTGTGGCGCATCACTGCCCTGGTGGGTAGGAAGCCCAGCCTTGCTCCTGGAGAGCTGCTTCTGTATTTGAAGCATCAACTCTGTGGGCTGCAATCTCGCACACAACCACTATGCCACCAGGGTTCAATTCAACATTTAGGTCTTAAATCCATCTTGAGTTGATTTTTATATAGGGTGAGAAATGTGATTTTTGTTTTTATATCCAGATGGATATGCACTTTTGCCAGTATCATTTTTTAAGTAGATTATCTCTTTCCTCACTGAAGAGGTTTAGACCCTTCATCAAAGATCAGCTATCCACAAGTGGATGAATGGTCTAAATTCTATTCCATTGTTCTATGTGTCTGCCATTGTATTGATACAGGCTATTTTGATTACCATGGCTAAATATTAAGCTTTGAGATCAAGTAGAATGAGATCATAACATTGTTCTTTATTAGTTGAGACCAAAGTCTGCTATTTGATCTGCCAGTCTTGGAATCCTCCGCAACTACAGCTATGTGAGTCCAGAAGAGTCTCCAGTTTGATATCTGACTCTTACTCACAACCCTAAGACTTTCTATCCATGTCTATGGTATAGTCTTCCATTTATGTAGGTCTCTATTGGTTCTAGTAGTAGTGTGTGTACTTTTCTTTTTTGTTGTTGTTTCTTGTGAATATTTACTCTTAAGTGCTTCAGCTTTGGGGTGATTAATCTAAATAATATTGTCGCCTGGTTTCTGTTTTAGAGTTCTCTTGTTGGTGTAGAGGAATCCAAAAGAATTTCATGTGTTGACCTTTTACCCTACAACTCTTCTGAATCAACTAATATCATTACACCTACCATTCAACTAAGTTACCATTCCATCTACTTTTCTATAATTGATCATTTTATCTCTCAGGACAAAAAAAAAGTCCAGACTTTAGACTCAGAAAGACAGATTTGGGTAGTTGAAACAATAAAATTTTAACTAGCTGTATAATCATAAATATATATTTCAACCTCTTTTAACTCTAGTTTTCTTATTTATAAAACAAAGACAGTAATAACCACTTGACGTGGTCTTACACAGAGTAGAATAGGTGAGCTCATATACCTAGCACAACCTGGCCTTGGCTGGTGGTGGTAGCTGCATTAATGTTAGCCCAACTCCTGAGGACCCCAGAGTCAACGGGATAGAACTGTTGTGATCCACTGGGTTTTTAATTTGATTCTTTTTGTAGATTAGGCCTTCCTAGTCTGTCTTAGTTTAGAAGTTCCACTGAAACCTGTTCAGTATCATAGGAACATATAAGGTTCCACCGACAGGCTACGCATTAGTTCGTTGCTGAGATGTTATCATCAGATATTTTTAGATATGTGAACCTTAGGAACTTTAGAACATCCAGAGAGTGAAATTGCCATCATCAGGTTCATTTACCTGTGCTCTTTCCAGGAAGGCACCAGTCTGCCAGGTTAAATTGACTTTCAGACGGAGGCCTGAATAACAATGAGAAAGAAGAATCATTCTAGTGAAAAGACCTGAAGCACCACGCCTACCTTTAATGAAAATTATTTTATTTCAGCAGAGCATGGCTCCTACCTATTGAGGAGGCCATGAAATATTCAGGGATCTCTCTCAAGGTGGAGCGTTTTAATGGCTACATCATGCTGAGTAAGCAAAATGAAATTTCTTCTCCAAAAGTCATCTTTAAAGCAATTTTACCTCCCAGGATTGTTCAAAATGAATTCACATAGCATACCTTGGCTTAATGAAGAAGGTGGAAAGTAGCTTATTCCATTTTTATCATATGCTTCAATTTATACACATGTCCCATGGCTGCTTTTGAGTTATTTTGATTGTGGATTCTGAAAAACATTGGCACATGTTAAGAATTGTGAAGGAAGGAGAGGAGGGAGAAGAAAAACAAGTGTTCAGAAGGTTCGATTCTTATCAACAGTTTAATAAGATGTATCACTGTTTAATAATATCGCCGTGGGGAATTTCTCATATGAAGAGTTTAGTGAGAATTTCTCTAAATAAGACTACCTATCACTCCCACACCATGCCTGTGGGCATCCTCCCATTGGAGAGGTGAGAAAGCAGGCATTCAGAAGTACAA
>PVJH01016519.1:0-50507 GCA_004026705.1 Nesogale talazaci
TCACTTCCCTGCTGTCCATGCCCCAGAGAGGAGGTTTATATGTAGATCCCTGAAATTGGTTCCCCCTTTCTATTCCACCATCCCTCCACCCTCCCAGTATCACCACTCTCACCACTAGTCCTGAGGAAACATCTATCCTAAATTCCCCATGTTTCCAACTTCAGTGCACATCCCCTGATCTAGCTGGATTTGTCTGGTAGAATTGGGATCATGATAGTGGGTTCGAGGAAGCATTTGAGAACTAGAGGAAAGTTGCATATTTCATCGTTACTACACTGCACTCTAACTGGCTCATCTCCCTGCAACCCCTTTGTAAGATTATGTCGCTTCATCTATTGATTGGGTCCCCAATCTGTACTCCCCCTCATTTATAATGATATAATTTTAGTTCTTTGATGCTTGACACCAGATCCCCTCAACACCTCGTGGTCACACAGGCTGGTGTGCTTCTTTCATGTGGGCTTTGTTGCTTCTGAGCTTGTGGGCTTTGTTGCTTCTGAGCTGGATGGCTGCTTGTTTTGTCAAGCCTTTAAGATCCTGGGCAATCTTTTTGTGGCATGTTTCTCTATGCCTAATCTGCTATTGTTATATCCAAAAAGCAATTAGTTTTAAACAGTGGTTCTCAATCTGTGGTCACAACCCCTATATGGGTTTAACAACCCTTTCACAGGATTCACCCAATTCATAAGAGTAGCAGAATTACAGTGATGAAGTAGCAATGAAAATCATTTTATGTTTGGGGATCACCACAGCATGAGGAACTATATTAAAGGGTCACAGTATTAGGGAGGTTGAGAAGTATTGGTTTAAGACATATCCTACACTGACATGGTGGCATCAGAGAAGCCTATTCCAAGCACACCAGTCTGTCCCAACACAATCGCTGTAGACAAGGCAGGGTGCATGTGGCAGTTATTTGCTTATGTTAATTTTATAATTGAAATGTAGGGGTGGAGTCTGGCCTGTTGATCAGGAGAAAGCCATTGAGTAGCTGATGAGGCCTCTGTGTGGGCATGGCTTTCACCTGAGATTCCTAGGAAATCTCGCGATATTTCGCTCGTGAAGATGAGAAGCTGTCTCCCCAGTTGTTGGAAGTTAGTTGGAGAGATGATTGAGCACAGGCAGCACAAAATGGCGGTGCCTGGGAGGCTGGAGTAGCCAGTGGAGAGACCACGCGCCTTGGCCCTGATGAAGACAGACCTCTGAAGCTGGAGTGGCATGCTGTTGATGGACCTGAACCCTGGAAACGAGGAGCCATGGGGAGACTCCTGCCAGCGTCGGGATTCTGCACCCACTGACCTGTGACTTCCTGAGTCGGAAGCAGACTTTATAGACTGCCTTTGGGCATATGGGTTAATATTGGACTTATGACTTTGCACTAGACTGGATTGGGATGTCTTCTTAGTGTCACATTCCTTTTGTATATAAACCCTTTCCTTATACCTATGTGTTTGTCTCTGAAATTTGTTCCTCTGGTCTATCCGGACTAACACAGTACATAAGCAAATGTGGTGAAGAAAGCTGATGGTGCCCAGATATCAAAAGATATAGAGTCTGGGCCTTAAAGCCTTGAAGATAAATAAGCAGAAACAACAAAACCCACATGGAAGAAGCACAGCAGCATGGGTAATATGAGGTATTGAGGGAATCAGCTATCAGGCATCGAAGAACAAAAAATCATATCATTGTGAATTGGGGGTGGGGGTGGTGCAGAGTGGGCCCATCTGTAGGCAACTAGACATTCCCTCACAAAACATTCTCAGGGAGGGGACAAGCCAGTCAATGTGTAATAGGAAAAAAAATTAAAGCTTATTCCTACTTGGACCCCTGAGAGCACTGGTGGTGAAATGAACCACACATTGAGCAGATAACCTCAAGGTCAGTCACTGAAATCCAGCAATCTCTCCTGGTGAGAAGGATGAAGCTATCTGCACCCACAAATATTAAAAAATCTCAGAAACCCAATGGAGCAGTTCGACTCCATTCTATATAGTCACTGTGAGTCAGAACAGACACAAAGAAAGTAAGTTTGGTTTTTTTTTTTTGGAGTTTTCACATGGTGAAGAATGCCAACAGACAGACCTATTCCATTGGACACATTTGTTTCAAATGACTTCTTTAAGGGTTAAAAAAACAAAGAAGTCACTTTGAGGACTAAGGGGAACCTGACCCAAGTCTTGTTATTTGCAACAAACTCATATGCATGTGAAAGTTGGACAATGGATATGAAAGAACAAGGAAGTGCCACGTTTGAAGTCTAGTGTTGGTTATGAATATGAAATACACCATGGGCTGCAAGAGAATGAACATGGAAGAAGTACAATCCTTGGGTGGGTGGACACAGAAACTTAGTCAGATGTACTTTGGACATGTTATCAGAACAGACCTGTTCCTGGAAGACATGTTGCTTAGTAAACCAGAGGGTTATCACAAAGCTGAAGGTTTTCAAGGTGGCTTTCAATCCCACTGCGTGCTTTATTCAGATTCACAGCACCCAAGAGAACTTTCCCTCTGCTTCAGGGTGGAGTTTAGTGTAGAAATCTGTAAACCTCACTCTAAGTAAAAACCAGTTGATCTCCACATGGGCATTTTTGAAAGTCCATCCATGGTGCCCTGTTAATAAGCCATTAGATCTGCTTTGTCTCAGTTGTGTATACAACAGGGCAGAACTGCCCCATTAGGGGTCTGAAGCTACAGTCTTTCCAGAACACAGATCCAGACCTTTTCTCCTGGAGCCAGTGGTGAGTTTAAACCACCAATATTTTGGCTAATCATCAATTGCTTAGTCATTGTGACTAGGGCTCCCTATGCTGGGTAGTCTTAATTTTGACACACTATGATAGCCCACAGACCCTTCCAGGGTAGGGCTCAAAAAATCCTGATACTCAATTGTGGACGCCATTACAAGATGGCGCCGGACCACGCCCGAGCCATGGCTTGAAAGTGGTAAACAGGATGTACCACACCTGCGCAGTAGCTGCCCGTGACGCAATAGAGCCTCTGCACCTATCCTAAAGGGCCACGCCTATGAGCAGGGTATTTAAGCCCCAAGCTAAGCTTATTCCGGGTCTTCATTCGCTGACCTCCTGCACGAGAGGCAGCATCATTAAACTTTGCTGTAAACGCCATCAGAAGGGTCCTAGCCATTCATTGCGTCGTGTGTTGCGTGTTCCTTACCTGATCCGTCTCAGAGAGGGGCGCGCGACACTCAATGTCTTAGGCTGAACTTTCAGGAGTAACTAAACCAGTGACACTTCTCTATGTATAAGAAAGAAAGTTCTGTCAAAGAAAAAACTGACATCAACAAAGCATCCTAGCCCAGTCCAGCACAATTCCATGAGCCAAATGCTGGCTGAAGGCTCCTCCAGGTTCACACAGCTACCTTTGGATGAAACAGGAAGGTAAAGTGGGGAAACTGGGAAATCACAAACCAGGCAGTGGAGAATCAAGTGAATCCAGGGTTGGCAGGAACATGGCAGGCACAGACGGTTCCCAGCATCAGCCAGGGGCCCCAGAACCTAGATACAGAATCCAAGCATGCTGGAAGGAGAAGGGCAGAGAGAGAAGTCCATTCTCCAAAGTGTCTCTTATAAATAGGCCACACCCTCATGGAGACATCATGAGACCGTGTCTTGATGGAGAGGTTGGACTCTACCCATACCTTCCCACAGGTGTACCGCATTGACACGAAACCAAACCATCACATCCATTCTTCAGACCAACCTGCAGTTGTAGGTTAGGCTAAACATGTGGGGAAAAAACACTTCTTGAGGCAAAGCAAACCTAATGTTGTTGAGTCGATTCCAACTCAGAAGGACCCTGTACCAAAAAACCAAACTCGATACCATCGAGACGATTCTGATTCATAATGACCCTAAGGACAGGATAGAACGGCCTCTCTGAATCTCAGAGACAATAACTTATTACAATAGCAGAAAACCTCCTCTTTCTCCCTCAGAGTTGCAGGTGGTTTCGAACTGTTGACCGTGTGGGTAGCAGCCCAGTAGGTAAGCCTTACTCCATCAGGGCTCCTGCAGGAATTCTATAGGATAGTGTGAAACTGCTCCATAGCACTTCCAATACTGTCAATCTTTACCAAAGTAGACTGCCTCCTCTTTCACCTGCAGATCATTTCAACTGCCCACCTTTCCATTAGCAGCTGAGTTTTAACCACTGCACCACAGGTCTCCTTGGGCATTTGTTAGCACAGTGAACATACAGGTGACTAGGATCCAGATTGTAGAAATAAACAGACACAGAAAAAGGTACTATGTGTCCATTGCTAATGTGGATACATAAGAATTTACATATGTTGTCAAAGCCTCATGTGGTGAGTTCCACTTTTTACAGATAATAAAACCAGGGCCTCTAACAGGCTCATTCCAGTCTACACACACCACTTGCATTTCCACCCCAGGTATACTGACTCTGAATCTACATTTTTATTATTATTTTAATCTACATTTTTATAAAATTTATACGAATCACCCAGAGAACTTATTAAATGAAAGTTCTGATTCAATATATCTGAAAGGCAAATTCTCAGTAAAAAGTCAAACCTCAATGAACCAGTCAAAATCCCTGGATAAAACTGAGATACAAAGCAGGTGGTAATTCGTTTAAGATCACACGGGTAGCAAACACGGGGGACAATTTTGGAAACAAGGTGAATAAGCTACTCTGTGACCCCCATCTCTAAACACCCCAGGCTTTACACTCACTTCCACCAGCCTTCTCCTCAACCTGGAAGGCCAGAGGTGAGGCTGCAGGTGGCAAGGAATGTTTTCTTAGCAGAGGCCAGCAATTCAAATCAACCAGCTGCTCGGAGAAGAAAGATAAGGCTGTCTGCTCTTAGAAAGAATTAAAGTCTCTGAAACATTATGTGGGCTCATTATGAGTTGGACTCAATGAGTATGTGTCTTGGGTTTGGGGGTTTGTCTCATTTCCCCAAAACCCACAGATAAAGAGGGTCAACAGTGGCACCCATTGGTGTTGGGCTATCATTCTAGCGCTGGAAAACTGTTCAGGAGTGGTCTAGTGCCACCAGAAAGGAAGGCAACCAAGAGCAGAGTCAGATTGCTCATGGACCCAGATTTCTCTAGGAAAGTGGCAGAGATAGTCTGGGGATTCTCCATGGACATTCTCACTCCAGTCTAAAGAAATAGCACTTCTAAAGATGATTTTAAGATATGCTAGCCTGGATAGACTAGAGAAACAAATTCATAAGCATGCATATGTATATAAGGGAGAGGTTTATAGACAAAAGGAATGGAATATTGAGAAAGCATCCCAACCCAGTTCAGTCCAAGTCCATAAGTCTGATATTAGTCCATACATCCAATACCAATCCATTAGTCCTCTTCAAACTCATGAAGCACATACAATGATGCCAGGACAATCACAGGCCAGTTGATGCAGAGTCTTGTGTATCCAGTGGTTGTAGAAGCATCTCAGTGGTGACAGGAGTCTCCATGTGGCTTTTCCAGCTTCAGAGGTCTGGTTCCATCAGGGTAGGTCCATGTGGCTTCTCCTCTGGCTCCTCCAGTTTCCAGGACTCAGGGTCCATCAGCATGCTCCCATGTGGTCTTGTCAGTAGAGCATCTTCCAAAAGATTGAGAAAAATATCTCACCTCCAATTGGGAAATAATGCAAGACTTCCCAGAATTCTCAGGAAAAAGTCATGCCCACACAGAGGTCTCATGGGCTATCTCTAGATTGCCAGGCTAGACTCCACCCCTACACTCCTAGTCCTGAAATTGACACAGATCAGTGACTACCACAAGATACAACTCACCAACATCTTAATAAATACCACCTCCACTTGAAGCAGTAGGCTGGGGTTTTCATTATATCTACTTAACTTTTTGAAGATCAAATGATAGTGCCTTTGGTCTCATCGTGTTTGAATTAGAAATGATGCAAGGAATTTGTCTTTTTCTTTTTCATATAAATTGTTTTATTGGGTGTCTTCTAGAAATTCGCACATCAATTGTAGCAAACACATTTGTACATATATTGTCATCATTTTCAAAACATTCTTTCTACTTGAGCCCTTGGTATCAGCTCCTTTTTTACACTTCCCACTCTCCTGAGCCCTTGATGAATTGTAAATCAATATTGTCTCCATGTCTTACACCATCCACCGTCTCCCTCCACCCACAATTCTGTCGTTTGTCCCCCTGGCTGAGGTGGGGGGAATATGTCAATCTTTGAAATCCCCTTTCTTGCCTTTCTCCCCCAGATATTCCCCCTACCCTCATGGTATCACTACACCCATTACTGTTTCTGGGGAATGCAATTAATTTTTCATAGAAGAAAAGTCTGTTGATGATTTTGCAGAAAAGAGACTTTAATTCATATGAATTTTCTAATTGGAAAAATATGAACATTCTCTATTTCCAAAGAAATACAAAGAAGGAAGACTGTGGTGATTGTTTTAAAAGGTAGGCAATCCATATTAATAAGTTGGCTGAAAACTTCTTTTGGTTAAACATTTGTCATAACTCAGGAAAATGCTTGCATAACCCAACACCATTCAAAATCACAATGCACACACAACCCAAATCTTAGATCAGTTTCAAGCCCTGCTCCTTTTAGATGTTCAGCGAGATCAAGAAATTTTATGCAAAGCCTCTTTTCCTAGTGAAAATCTCCCTTTCCCTTATTACCCACCTCTAGCTGATCATGACCAAAGGAAGCTCCTCCCTAAAGGAACTGGAAGGAGGAGGAATGTAGAAAGAGACACGATTTGTGATTCAAGCCTCTGTCTGCTGCAGCTCCTGGGATCTAACTGACTCTGAAATATGTATAAGCTAAGGGGACTGTTGTATTATTCAGCAGAGACTCATCAGGCCTCTAAACTTCGTTACATAGTGACCAGCAGTTACTTTAAACAACAATAATAACAAACAAAATTGATTTTAAGAGGAAAACAGAATACTTGTAGCTAATTTCTAGACCTCTTTAAAAAAATAGTGGTAAGTTTTGTCCATCCCTCAACATTTCATTTTTAAATTATTTATCCTATCTGCAACTGCAGCCCTAACAAGAAGGGACTAGCTAGAAAGAATAAACACCTTTATGTATCAAAATTATATGTGTGCTGTGAATCCTAACTTTTTTAACTGTAGTGATGATCCCGTTTGGCAATTGGTTGTCTTTTTTATGTTACAGAGGTAGGAGATTTATAGGGTGAGTCTTGAATCAATCTCTTTGGGGATAGAAGAGATGAAACAACTAAGCGAGAATGAGGGAAGAGAGGAAGGGAGAGCTCAAGTCAGGTGGAGAGCTGAGGAGCCAGAAGGCACACTGGCGAGAGAAGGCCCTTCGTCCAGAGATGACAGAGGGAAGACCTTCCCCCAGAGCCAGAACTCTGAATCTGGACAACTAGCTTCCTCCACCTCGGAAACCCACATTTCTGTTTGCTAAAGTGAAAGTAAAGAAAGAAGTGTTGCTATTATGGCTACCAGAACCAGTCGCCTACTTGTCATCCTACTGATAAATTCTCATCCTACTTCTCAATCCAAGATTCTCTAGTATGAACTCTGTTCTCTGTGGCTCCATCTCTGATGCCCACTGCCCGTGCAGCACTTCCACCTTCCACCTGGAGGGCACGGAACCCACGAGCTAAATATTGGCAAGTCTGCTCCAGACTTCTGACGCCAGCTTGGGATCCCTGCAACAAACACTGGTAGGGACTTTTCTTTCTTAAATCTCCTGGGCTTTGCATACCTTGCCCTTCCAAATAGCATTCGCTGATAAAGAAATTGATGAGCATTTCAGATGCAAGGTCAGCCAGTGCCCCCACTGGTGAGCAGTGAAAGTGGGCTGAGGCTTGACAGTTGCTTCTTCTGACACCAGGTGTCAATGCCCAGTAAGTGCTTTGGTTGCGGATCTCAAGGTTGGTCATTCAAAGTCACTAACTACTCCACAGGGGAACGAAGCAGACATCAGCTCCTACAGACACGACGTACAGCCTCAGAAACCCTCTAAAGGGGGGCACTATCAGACAGGCTTGACACGATGGCAGGGGGGTGGTTTTGGTATCCATATATCTTGAACTCCAGCTGGAAAGCGTCTATTAATAAAGTGAGTAAATTATATCACATGACTCTCTGGCTGGCGGTTGCTGAGATTGGAAGGTTGGGCTGCCAAGACTGAGGCAAGAGACTCCTCTCTGTATTAACTAAGTGGGTGTGTTAATATTTGTGGAGCGCTTGAAAGCGGTAAGGGTTATGTCTGTGCGGCCTGCCATCGAGATTACAGACATTTGATTAGGAGCTGAGGGCAAAGGGACCTATCTGCACAGAAAAGCCTTCCAAGACATCTCGAGGGATTGCATCAACCTAAATAGACGTGAGCGGCAATCTAATTTTCAGGACCATCCCTCCCTCAGCGAATGATGAAGCATTCCTGGAACTCTCTGGAGCCAGGAGTGGCAACAGCCAGCCCTTATTCTTATTGCTTAGTTTTCCAAGTCAGCTTATCCCGATGCTGGGCCCTTCAACCAGGGGGGATGAATTCCTGGGCTGTGCAAATGCTCGGTGTGCTCATCTGCTCACTGAAGAGTTGGGGATTCTAGTCCAATTAGGAGCACCTCAGAAGAAAGGCCTAGGGATCTCCTTCTGAGAAATCAGCTAGTGAAAGCTCTATAGAGAGCCGTTCTCCGCAGACAGACAGGGGCTTGGAGTGTGACAAGATCTGACCTTGGTTTGAGGCTACAAGAAGAAAGGAGGAAAACCGGGGGAGAAAAGGAACACAATTTCATAGCCCCAGCCGAGAGGGAGCGCATTTCCTTCTCAGCTTCTGAGGTCTAAAATGGTCTCTCTGTTGTACTGTGCTTCCAAAGGGGAATGCTTCTTTCTGCCACAAAGCCATCTTATAAAATACGATAATAATAGTAACCAATTATTGAGTGCTTAGCAAACATTAAGCCTTGTATGAAGTGCTTCCCAGACGATATGATATTACACCCCCATAACAGGCTTTTAGGATAGGTATCATTCGCCTCCATTTCTAGTTAGAGAAATCAAAGCCTAACGAGAAAAAGAAATTTGCCCAAGGCCACAAATTCAGAACTAGAACTAACTCCAAAGTCTTGCTTTTAATCACTACATATTTCTAGCTTCTGAAAAAGCCCGCAAGCATTAGGAGAAAAGGCTGGTTTCCATACACATACACACACACACACACACACACAAGGGAAAACATTGAAATCTCATACAATGAGCACCATGACACAATCAAGGTACTTATTTCCCAGCTGCAAGGGTGGATGCTGAGCAAATGATCAAATAAACTGGACTATATGAAGAACTTGACATCCGAACTGGAAGAAGACTTATTAACAACCTGCAATCTGTAGATGACACCACCTTGTTGGTTGAAAGGGAGAAAGACTTGAAGCACTTGCTGATGAAGATCAACGATGGCAGCCTTCAATATGGATAACAACTCAGTATAAAGGAGACTACCATTCTCACAATTGGACCAATGGACAAATGGAGAAAAGTTGGAGTTCTCAAAGATGTTATCCTGTTTGGCTCTATAATCAATGCTTGTGTTAATCCAGGTAAACCAGAGAAACAAATTCATAAACACACATATGGATATAAGGGTAAGGTTTATATATAAGAGGAATACATAATACATTGAGAAAGCATCCCAACCCAGTCTAGTTCAAAGTCATGAGTCCAATATTAGCCCATATGCCCGATATCAGTCTATAAAGTCTCCTTCTGACTCATGAAGTCACAGGCAAGTGGGTTCAGAGTCCCGGCGCTGGCTGGGGTCTCCCCATGGCTACTCACTTCCAGGGCTCAGGGTCCATCAACAGCATCCAGTGGTGGTAGAAGCAACTCAGCGCTGGCAGAGGTTTCCACATGGCTTCTCCAGCTTCAGAGGTCTGGTTCCATCAGGGTAAGGCCGTGTGGCTTCTCCTCTGGCTTCTCCAGCTCCTCAGACGCTGCCATCTTGTCTTGTCCATAGTTTGTCGCCTTGGAGACTGACTCCCAACAACTAGGGAGATAGCTTCTCATATCTACCAGGGAAATATCGCGAGATTTCCTAGAAGTCTCAGGAGAAAGCCATGCCCACACAGAGGCCTCATTGGCTACTCAATGGCTATCTCCAGATTGACAGGCCAGACTCCACCCCTACATCTCAATCATGAAATTTGACATCTCGAATACATGACCACCACAATGAGCATGGAAACAACAGTCAAGATCTCAAAAAGAAAAACGAAAAAAAAAAAAAAAAGCATTGCACTGACTAAATGTGCTGCATAAGACTCTTTAAAGTGTTGGGAAGCAAGGCTGCTACTTTGAGGACTAAGCTGGCCCAAGACAAGCCATGCCGTTTTCCATTGCCTCACCTGGATGTGAAAGTTGGACATGGAATAAGGAAGACTGAAGAAGAACTGATGTGTTTGCATTGTGGTTTTGGAGGGGAAAAAAAATGTTTAAAGTACCATGCACTGCCAAAAGAATAAACAAGTCCTTCTAGGAAGACGTCAGGCCAGCGTGCTCCTTAGTGGCAAGGGTGGGGAGAGTGTATCACAGACTCTGGCTATGTTATCCGGAGAGACCAGTCTCAGAGGAAGGACGTCATGCTTGCTGAAACAGAGAGGCAGGAAAAAAGAGGAAGGCCCTTCACCAGAGATGGACACAGTGGCTTCACCAATGGGCTCAGGCATAAGAAAAATTGTGCGGATGGCACCGGACCAGGCAGCGTTAGGTTCTGCTGCGCACAGGGTTGCTATCGGCTAGAACAAAGCCGATAGCACCTGACCACAACTTCCGCTGTAAATATATCCATGAATGTGGTGGAGCACACAGGGGACCCAATAATGATACTTTTTCCTTGTAACCAGTAGTGAACAGGCTCCCATTCCTATAGAGGTAGGTCAATTACACGATAGTCACTGTGCTTGATATATTAGACACATTTAGGTGACTCCTTTTCTACAAACATATTATATTCATCATTGACAAACCCCTTTCTGAAAGTGGGTTGTAGCAAACCCAGAGACAAGGGCAAAACAAGTGATCTAAAATAGAAGGTGAGGTGAGTATAGGATGCCTCTTGGGACATAAGCAAGGGCAATGTAGCTGAGAGGCATTACTGAAACCCAAATGAAGGCCAAACATCCATAGTGGGACAAGAGGAAAGGAAATGAAAATAGGGGGAAAAACTAGGAAACAAAGGCCAGGTATAGAGGTCTAAATATAGGCATATACATATGTAAATATATTTGTGTATAATGATAGGGAAATAGATCTATGTACATATATTGATACATTAAGTATCAAGGTAGCAGACGGACATTGGGCCTCTACTCAGGTACTCCCTCAATGCAAGAACACTTTGTTCTAATGACCTGGCCTTCCATGATGCTCATCTTCCCAACATGGTCGCTGAAGACAAAACAGGTGCATAAGCAAAAGTGGTGAAGAAAGTTGATGGTTCCCAACTATCAAAAGATTTAGCATCTTCAGTCTTAAAGACAATGATAAACAAGTGGCCATCTAGCTGAGAAGCAACAAGGCTCCCATGGAAGAAGCACACCAGCCTGCGTGATCATGAAGTATCAATGGGATCGGGTATCAGGCATCAAAACCCAGAACAACCAAAAAATTATATCATTGTAAGTAAGGGGGGATGCAGATGGACATCCCCTTACAGAAGGGTCACAAGGAAGAAATGCTAAATCCCACCACGGCATATAGCCAGGTACTTTGAGTGGTGGAGTCCCTGGGCCTGGGGGATCAGGACCATTGATGTGGAAGACACCAAGGTCAATCAGCAAAATAGATGTCACAACGATATTGTTCTATATCCTAATTTGGTGAGTAATAACTAGGGCCTTAAAAGCTGATAAGCAACCATTTAAAGTGTAACTATCAGCCCCTGCCTGTCCAGAGGAGAGAAGAGTGATGAAAGCATTGTAAAGTATATGGAGACAACTAGTCCAGTGGATTAATGAACCACACAAAAATAGCTGAATGGTGTTCTGCTACCCCTGCCAATTGCTCTGACACAGACCTCATTAGAAGATCTTAGACAGAGTGGGAGAGAAATGGGGGACAGAACCTAAAATCATAAAAGATATCGGGTTTAGAGGTCAGAGAGAGACTGGTGGAACCCCCAAGACTATGGCCCTCCATCACTCCTCAGTCCTAGAACTGAACTGAAAGTGTTAGAATAATCAATCATTTCATGTCGAAAGAGCAGCATTGACTCAAAGGCAAAGTTCAGAAGGTGAGGAAAGAAGGATGGATAGAAACAGCAACCAGCAACCCAGGAAGTGGGATAAAGGATGGCATACAGAGTGGACTGAAATGGATGTGCTGAACCTGATGTCTATGAGCAGCTGAATATAAACTATGACCCTCTCCGTCAATCTTCACCCCATTCACACAAACACACACACAAATTTAAATTCAGCTGCTTTAAAAATAATCACAATAATTCATCTACACACTCCTGTGGGGCAAGAACAGTCTCTCTGGTGATAATTCATATGAGATCTAGCTTCCTGATTGAATTCCTTAGACTGGAGCTTCCAGCCTTTCGTGTAACATGTAACCTGGAACCGGAGCTTTGAACTGGTTCATTTCACTTCAATTCATTGCTTAAAATGTACATTTCCATTCCAGATACACTGAATATAAGATTATACATTTTAACAAGACTCTCAGGGAACCCGAAAGTGCCCCACATGATATACATACATAAGAGTCACCTGGGGTCTTGTTAAATATATGGATTCTGTTTCAGCCTATCTGGAATAGTGCAAACTTCTAGCAAGTGGAACCAGAGTGAACCGGTTCAAAACCCTGCCCAGAACCAGGCTTAGTTCAAATAGACCTACATGTCTGAGCAGACAGGTCCTGAAGGACTCTACATTCTATTCCAGTTGAGTCCATGTAAATGTGAAAAGGTTGAAAAAAGGCACTGCCATACTTTGCCTACCATGTGCTGGTGATTTAAGCAAAATTGTTAATACAGGGCCCAGGTCATGAGTTTCTGCCTATACCATCATGCAGAGTTTGAGAGGGAAAAAGAGAAAGCTCCTGGGATGAAGAAGGTTAATAAGACAGACTCTCACCGTGCAGATGAAACAAGTTAGACAACTGCTTCAGCAAATGATTCTTTGAGTGGTTCCTTGATAAGTCTCTCACATACTTATCCACAATGGCTATGTTCCCGACAACTCTAATTTCAATGAAGCAAGCGCTTTTCTGGTCAGTATTTCTGTGCATGTTCGTTCTGTCCAACTTGTCTTAACTGTTTTTCTGGACACCAAGGACAAGCAAACTCATATGGAAATATAGGGTCAGCTTCACGGCAGTTCCACTGGCTGGGTTTTTATGCCTACCCTAGTGCCAAGAGGAGCTGGAAATAACTGCCTTTTCCCACAAGGGGTGCAATGATAAGGTCAGTTTCTCATGTCTACCTTTTCTTCTGTGTCTATTTTCACTCTCATCTGGCCTTCAACCTTTTGTCTCTGTGTCTACTTCCTGGGATTTCTGCCACTGACAGGGCTTCTGGCACTGGCCCTGGCTGTCACTGCCCATTCAGACTGGACTAACACTGAAAGGGTGAGTTTGAGCTTCTTCTACCTATCTGTGTGTTTTATGCTAGCGGTTGTGCAGTGCTTCCTCTCAGACTTGCTTTAAAATCTACTTCCTTTTTCTCCTGCAGTGCCTGCTCTCAGACCTTATCTAAAATCTGCTTCCTCCTTTACTCAGAATTCCCCTAAAAGCTTACTTCCTCCTTTTCTCATCCTGACCAAGGGTCTCTGACTGCCCTCCATTTATTCAGTCACAGAGCCAAGCCCTCCCCCTTCCTAGCTTCCTGTGGTGTCTTTCACTGTCAATGATCTGGGATCTCCATGTGTCAATCTCCATCTGTCACAAGCCTGAGCCAGAGAAGTCCAGGACTGTCCTTCCGGGCCCCTAACTCTGATGAGGATGTCTCTCAGGGTTACCAGACCACCTCTTGACTGACGTGCAGACGGGGACCAGGAGACATCCTCCTCTGCCCGTACCCCCTGCAATATAAAACACCATAGAGAGTTCATTCTCTAAGCCTCCCAGGGACAGTCCCTTGGGATGCCTTCTGATCTATCTTACTGAGCTGGGCCTGGCTCCAGACATTCACCTTAAATGTCTGGTCTTCTGTCACCAGAAGACCATTCTGTGGCCACAATACAAATTAAACCATGGGTCGTACTGGCCAGAAAACGGTACCTTCATTCTCAGTATTCTCTGCAACCTCAACAATTTCTGTCACCAAACCCCAAAATGGTCTGAGATTCCATATGTTCTGGATTTCCTCGTCCTCCACTCTCATCCTTTTTGTGTACCTCCTGTCAATCAGCCCAAGACCTCGTTGCTCAGTCTCCTGCAGCAGCCTTTTCCAAACTCCTACTACCTCCAGCTAACACATACAACACCACTGCTCCTCCGAATTCCTGTAAGCTGACTGCTTACAAGCCATCTCTCATAAAGCAGTTAATTTTCACCAGCTACAAGAAAGTACTCAGCAACCACGTTAAAACCCGCGGCTTTTCTTTCATGCTTAACTTAGACCCTAACCCAGTAGACTAGGTTGGACTCTGCCTCTTCAGCAGGAGCTACTGTTTTAGCCTCCCATTTTATTATGCAGTCAGCTACTGGAATAATAAAAAAAAAAAAACTTAAGAAAGCCAAGGATGGCCCACAGACCATCTGTGACCCGGTGAACATCAGGCTTTGCTTTCACTCTGAAGCCAGCTGCAGGAAGGGGTCAGAAGACATCAAGAAATGAAGACTCCATCCATGTTTCTAACCATCAATCACCTGGACCATGCTTTAAATGTGACCCAAAAGGACACTGGGGTAAATACTGCCCACAGCCCCAGTCACCCAGCAAACCTTGGTGAACGTGCATACAGCAAGGCCACTGGAGAAGCAACTGACCGTCAGTGCCTAGCCTTGGAGGGACTGTCCCTTCACACCCCAATCTGCCAATGGCACTGCTGGGGCTGGCCACCGGCAACGATTGAAGACGCATGGACTCAATGACTCCAGTGATCCTTGCTGAGCCTCAGTTGACAATCAAGGTAATGGGAAAAACCAGTCTCCTTTTTGGTAGGCATGGAGACGTCTTCCTTCTCAGGCCCCACTTCTCCTTCCCAGTCACAGTTGTGGGCATAGATGGAAAACCCTCGAATCCTTTAATAACCTCTCCTTTGTTTCTAGATATAGGAAATTCCCCTCTTCCTCACTCTTTTTAATAATGCCTTCATGTCCTGCCCCGTTATGGGGCAGGGATCTCCTTTCCAGGTTGGAAGTTAGTCTCCAATGAAACCATTTTTCACCCACTTCTCCTCCCCCAGTACCCTTTTTGCTAACACTTTCTGCCAGTGACTCTCCACCTGCACCCTCCTCCACCTCACTGCCACACTACATAAATCCTTAAGTATGGGACACTTCCCCACCAGTTGTCGTGAAAAGTCACCAGCCTGTTTTCATTCACCTCAAGACCCTTCTTTCCCATCAGGCCCCCAGTTTCCCACCTCACTCACCACAAAGACCTGAAACCCATCATTCAGTGTCCCCTATCCAATCAACTCATTGTGCCAGCACACTCTCCGTGCAACAGCCCTATCTTGTCCATCAAAAAGGCATGGGTCCTACAGCCTGACACAAGAATTGCACCTTATTAATGAGGCTGTAGTCTCCATCTACCCTGTGATTTCTACCTATATAGTCTTTTGTCCCATATTCCACCTGATACCACCCATTTACCAAACTCAACCTAAAAGACGCTTTCTTTACTATTCTATTGAACCCTGCCTGTCAGTTTCTGTTTGCTTTCACTTGGGAGGACCCGACACCAGAACCACCTCCCAATATGCATGGTCCGTGTTGCCCCAGAGATATCAAGATTTGCCATGTTTGATCAGCCTGGTGCTAACCACTGGCCTTCCGCGCCGTCCCCCTCACGGTCTACTTTGCTACACTATATAGATGACCTCCTACTGTGCAGTCCATCTGAAGCCTCCTCTCTGGAGCACACAGCCCAACTCTTAAACTTCCTAGCCTCCAAAGGGTTTCATGAGCTAAAACCCAGCCTTCAAGCACAGCTGTTACTTATTTGGGCTTGAAGCTCATTCCCACCACCCAGGGACTTACAGCAGACCATCAGCAGCTGTGAGGAAACTCCAGGCTTCAGAAACCATGGAACAAATACTTTGCTTTTTAGGCTTTGTAAGGTTTTTCAGGTACTGGATCCCAAACTTCTCCTTGTTAGCTAAACCCCTTTACAAAGTGACTCAGGTCACCCCTGTTGACCTTCTTGACACTCCACAGCTAGTCGAGGATGTCTTTAAAAAACTCCAGCATGTTCTCCTCCAATCCCCATCCCTGCATTTACCAAACCTTTTTCACTTTACATGGACAAAAAATTAGGTGTAGCAGTTGGTGTCTTAACTCAATGCCTGGGAACTGCTCTATCCCCCTCCCCACCTCACACCCCACTCCCTGTAGCTTATTTGTCCAAGCAATTAAACATGACAGTCAGAGGCTAACCACCATGCTTGCAGGCCCTGGCAGCAGTCACCACCCTTACAAGAAGCTTTAAAGTTAACCCTGGAAGCATGCGTACAGACATTATTCACCCACAGACTGCAGGGCCTCCTCTAGAATCAGGTTCTGTGTCTGTTGTCCCCCAAGCAATTTGCGAGAAATCTATTCATGTTTATTGAAAACCCTAGCATAACCCTGCACCAGTTTCCTTCGTTAAACCAGACAGCTCTCTGGGCTCAACTCCTAGACTTGCCAGAGCCTAGTGGTCACTCCTGGCCCCCGGGCAGTTGAGGAGCTGGCATTGCCCCAACCCAAACTCTCTGATCAGCTGTATCCTAACCCAGATCTCACTTTGTTTGTTGATGGCACTTTCCATTGTAAATGTCCATGGGCAACAACAAGCCGCTTATGCTGTTGTCTCACTTGATCAAGTCAGGGAAGCTGCACATGTCTCAGTCGGGACCACTTCCCAGAAGGCAGAACTTATTGCTCTCCCTTGAACTCTCCATTTCTAAATATGCCTTCCTTAATGCTCAGGGTCATGTCACCATCTACAAGAGCTAAAATTTTTTACCACCAAGTTTAACATTGTAAACGGTAAACTAATAACTAAATTTTTACAGGCTCTTCAGCTTTAGATAAAAGTAGTTATCATCCATTGCAGAGGACATCAAATTGATAACTCTTGTTTCACACAGGGTAACAACAAGGGAGACACTACTGCCAGAAACCTCACCACCAACTCTGCTAACCCAGCTCCAATTCGCCACTTGACCATCCCCGAGGTGCAGTCCTCCTGCACACCCCAGGAAAGAACTATCCTGACTCAGAAAGGAGGAACAAAAACTCCTGAAGGATGGATAGTTCACCACACCAAATAGCATTACTCACACAACAAGCTGAAGGTCTCATTCACCAAATACATTCCTCTCTATACATAGGGCCTTGTGCCTTGTCACCAGTTCTTACCACCAATATTTTACCACCCTAAACTAACTCAGCTTCTCCAGAATGTTAGTTACTCTTGGTGTATATGTAAAGCACTAAATATCCAAGGGGCCCTTAAACCAAAAGTCCCCATACACCAACTACATGGCCATCTGCCCGGCCAAGACTGGCAAATTGATTTTACTCATATGCCTAAACACAAAAGCTTTAGATTCCTGCTCACACTGGTAGACACTTTTACAGGTTGGGTTGAAGGATAGATAACGGATATAGCAATGGACATCCTGCTGACCCACACCATGCCCAGGTTTGACCTACCCACCTCTATATAATCAGATAATGGCCCCTGCTTCAAATCCTAAATCACACTCTCCCTGAATATTAAATGGTATCTACACTAGGACTCAATCTTCTGGCAAGGTGGGAAACATGAACAGGATTATAAAAATTCATCTATCTAAACTGTCCCTGGAACTTTGCCATTCATAGCTGAACTTATGCCCCCTTGCCTTCACTCAAATTCGTGCCACCCCTTGAACTTCTTCCTTTTTAAGCCTGTTTTAACTTTTGTCCAGCAGACCCTTCCTAATCAACCCTAACCTACTGATCTGCACACTGCCGCTGCCAAATTATCTACTTTTTCTGTCTTTTAAGGAAACCGCTCCAAGAGCACTCAATATCTGCACACCCCTGATCCTGCACCATCTGACTATCCAGCAATCAGCCTGGGAGACTCTGTTCTGCTGAAAGAACTCCATCCTCCGCCTTTAGAACCTTAATGGACAAGACCATAGACCGTTGTCCTCACTACTCCCAGCACTGTCAAAGTTCCCGGTGATCTTAACTGGCATCATCTCACCAGAGGAAAGCTTGCCCCAAACACAAACTATGACCAGTACCCAACCCAAGTTGTGGGATCTAGTACCCTGTGCTTTCCTGGGGTACCTCCTACTTCCCATACCTAGCACATGTCTGGACACTTATTGGTGTAGGACCACATAGGCAACCTTTTGCCTGTCCTACTCTACTCCATGCCTGGAGTTGTATGTGTGGCAGTTCTTCCTCCATGAAGGAATCTCTCACAGCAAAACCCATGTCAACAGTAAAGACTACCGCAACCAAGGTGGTTGCCAGCAGGCTGTTCACCTTCACTTTAACGTCATCCACCTTCATCCTTTGAATCCTGTGCCCCACACACCTTCAGAGAGCAAAACCTAGTCCTCTGCTGTCTTCATGACCCGAAACAGAAGTACTATAAAAAGGGGCCAGAAACAAACATAGGGTGTGCATATTCTTCATGTGATGCACACCAGGACTGGAACTCTCAGAGTGATGTCCTGTCCTGAAACCAATTTGGAGATTATCAGATATATATTGTAGACCTGGGCTCCAAGGTGGGAAAAAAGGTGTAGAGGTTTGTATCAACACCCCACTACTGCAAAACCTTCTACCATCCTATCAATCCTTAGGCAATATGTTCAGGTCCCTCACCTGCCAAAAAGCACTGATGAAGTAGCTAAAAACATTCAAAATCATTAGCTTACCCTGCTAGCCCAACTTACAAAACAGGAAAGCAATCCCAACCCCTTTCAGTGGGTAAAACTAATTCAAGTCAGCCTCCTTGCTAAATCCTCCTGGAATAAAAAATGCATCCTGCTACATCTGTGCCTCTCTCCAATGTTCACTATTAGCAGCAGTCCCAATGAACTCTCTCTCTCCCTTTAGGCAAAACCAGTGTACTTTGTCCTGCTCCCATTCCTAACATACCACTATCTGCTCCTGAAAACCAGGTTAGTATCAACTACCCCCTGTGCTCTTTGTCATCCACCACACAGGTCTTGAGCCCACCCTGCAATCATACTGAAATCTTTAAAAACTCACTAAAAGCCCCTGTAGGTCATAAAGTGACCAGATTTTAAGCGGGACACCATTGACCGGGGCAAGGAGGCGTTCTTGACTTAAAATTTGGTCCATATGGAGCAACAGAAATGTTCATAGAACATCAAAATAGTGTTGTAATATATTCATTTAATTTTAAAACACCGTAGGACAAAATATTAAAAAGTGGGACGTCCGGTCACCTTACCCTAGGCGCCTTCTCCTGGTGCAGTGGAAGGCTAACAAAATACCTTAATGCCTCAGCCTCCCCCCCTGCCTCCCAGGAACTGCAATGGCCCAACTCGCAGTGTAAAGTCAAGAGGAATTCTGATGGCTCTGGGACCTTTTCCTAATGGTGCTAGTGGGACTCAGCCTTGCTTCCTCCTTAACCACAGCCGGCATGTCAGGGGGAGCAATAGCACAAACCATTATTCAGGTTCAAATCTTTCATGACAAAGCGTCATTCATGATGGATTCCACTTCTAACTCACTTGTCTCCCTCCAAAAACAACTAACTTCCTTAGCCCATCACTTTACAAAATCCCCAAGCCCTTGATTTACTAACAGCAGATAAGAAGGGAACATGTATGCTTTTAAGTGAAGAATGTTATTGTATTAATGAATCAGGTATAGTTGAGCAAAATGTTAAAGCCCTCTGGAATATGGCTGATGAAATCAGAAAGCGTCAGTGAGATACCACTGACCCCTCCTCGTGGTTTCAAAATTCGGTCATGTCCTGAATTATGCCCCTTGTCAAACCTCTGATAATAATCTGTGCGCTATTACTTCTAGCTCCCTGTACATTTAATTTTTTACAGGAATGGACAAAAACCATCTCAACTTAACCCTCAACCAGCTCTTGCTTCACGCCTACAATCCGCTGACAACCAGCCTGTGCCCCAAACATCCTAGCTCTTAATTTCACCTTGTGACCCAGCAGGAAGTAGTGAACAATAAATCACGATGCCCATTTTTCATTAACAAGAGTTTTGGATATTTGGGCCAGATCCGGACAAAGCAGCACTTCCCACCCCCACCCCCAGACCAGGTAGTACCCTGAACCAGCCTCACAAGACAACTTGCTGAACTGTGTGACCCCTGCTTCTGGCATCTCACAGAGCTTTTCTTCCAGGACAGGGCATAATCTTTCCCCAGGCAGGGCATAGCCCTTCTCCCTAGCATTCCGGGAAGCTAGTTTAGAAAAAGAGGTGATTTACTAAAAGGTCATATCCAAATCCGAAGCTTGCAAAGGCAAAACAAGAAACCTCCCTTTCCTTTATCAACCACATGCCTTTAGGTCATATCCTATCTGTGTTAGTTCAGGTAGACTAGAGAAACAAATTCATAGACACGCATATGGATATAAGGGTAAGATTTATATACAAAAGGAAAGGAACATTGAGAAAGCATTCCAACCCAGTCCAGTTCAAAGTCATAGATCCAATATTAGCCCATATGCCTGATATCGAAGTCTCCCTCCAACTCATGAAGTCACAGGTCAGTGGATGCAGAGTGTTGGTGCTGGCAGGGGTCTCCCCAGTGCTCCTCGCTTCCAGGGCTTAGGGTTCATCCATAGCATCCAGTAGTGGTAGAAGCAACTCAGCACTGGCAGGGGTCTCCACAGGGCTTCTCCAGCTTCAGAGGTCTGGCTCCATCAAGGTACGGTCACGTGGCTTCTCCTCTGACTCATTCAGCTCCTCAGATGCTTCCATCTTGTCTTGTCCATAGTTCATAATCTCTGACACTGACTCCCAACAACTGGAGAGATGGCTTCTCATCTCCACGAGGGAAATATCGTGAGATTTCCCAGAAGTCTCAAGAGAAAGCCATGCCCACACAGAGACCTCATTGGCTACTCAATGGCTATCTCCAGATGAACAGGCTAGACTCCACCCCTACATCTCAATCATGAAATTGACATAAGCACATGACCCCCATATCCCCCTGCTCCTCTAGCCTAACTTGTAGGGCTGCAGAACCTGTCTGAGAGTTCTTTTCCCTAAGGATGCCTTTCTGTACTTTTCTTTTCTGACTGCGCCTTGTCTCTTTACTCCAACTATACCTAACTCTCAGCTATAATCCCAGACACGAGGAGAATCTCTGTCCCAGACACTAGGAGAATCTCTGAAACCTAGTCACAGGATCCCACACCAGAGTTCCCCACACTGTTAATTTTCTTGAATTTATAATCTGGAGAGAGGGGTCAGCAGGTACCCATAAATTTGGACTAGAAAGAAAAGCAGGAATTTACCTGAGTCAGGTTGCCGTGTGGCAGAAAAATAGGCAGATAGCCGTAGTTCAGAGGGAGCATTCCGTTACAGTTGGCAGAGAAGAAAACAATCTCTTTGATAAGCTGGATCTCCCCCTCTGGGGATCAGCCTGACAGTCCCCAAATCAGGTCACCTCATAATCCCAGTATAAGAAAGAGAGGGGAAAATATGTCCTTGGTAAAAACTGCCAATTTCAGGCTCATTGTTCAACTCCAAGGCAAAAGTTCGAAGGAGGTCCTTAACGTGCATTTGCATCATAAGGGAGCCCATGCTAAGGAATGCCAGGAGTTAGCTTTGGATGCAGCAAAGACCCTCTAGAGCAAGTTTTCATTTCTAACGGAGCTCAAACCCTGAGCCATGGTGCCAATTTAAATTTTCCCCCCACAAGTTCCTTTTTGAAAATCATTTTATTGGGGGATCTCATAACATCACAATTCATATACCTATCCATTGTGTGAAGCACATCGGTACATCTGTTGTCCTCATCATTTTCAAAACATTTGCTTTCTCCTTGAGCCCTTGGCATCAGTTCCTCATTTTTCCCTCCCCCCCCCATTCTCCCATTGCTCATGAACCCTTGATAATGTATGTTATTATTTTGTCATATCTCACACTGCCTGGCCTCTCCCTTCATGCACTTTGCTGTTGTTCATCCTCCAGGGAGAAGGTTTTATGTAGATCCTTATAATCAGTTCCAGCTTTGTAACCCACCATCCTTTCACCCTCCCAGTATCACCACTCTCACCTGAAGGGATCATCTTTCCTGGATTCCCGGTGGTTCCGGTTCCTTTCTGTACCAGTATCCATCCTTTGTTCTACCCAGATTTGTAAGGTAGAATTGGGATCATGATGGTGGGGGGAGGATGGGGGAGCATTTAAGAACTAGAGGAAAGTTCTGTGTTTCATCATTGCTACAGTGCACCCTGACTGGCTCATCTCCTCCTGCAAGCCCTCTGATAAAGGATGTCCGATTGCCTACAGATGAGACTTGGCTCCCCAATCTGAACTCCCCCTCTTTCATAATGACATGATTTTTTTGTTCATTGATGCCTGATACCTGATTCCTTTGACACCTTGTGATCACACAGGCAGGTGTACATCTTCCATATGGGAGTCCTGCACACCACACAAGGCAGCTGTGGAAGCCTTCTAGTGTTTGGTGCTGCAGAGGAAAACTCTGTCTGCCTCTAGGTTATTTTGCTAACAAGAGCAATTCCACCAAGTACCACTGGGACGCTGCACTAAAAGAGTATACCAACATGCCATCTTGGGGCAAGATTTAAACCCCTCCGGCCCCACACTCAGAGAATCAGGGATCGGCTGTCCCTTTATTCTTTATCTTTCCTTCTCTCTACCATCACAGTCAATCTTATGAGCACAGTTGTGTTTTTTCCCCTTCTTTCTTTTTCTTTATATTTCTTTCTTTCTTCTCTCTCTCTTTCTTTTTTTCACTCCTCCTTTCTTTTTGCTTATTTGTTTTTCTTCTCTTCCACTCTTTCCTCCAGCAGGTTTCCAGCCCCTTACCCTCTGCTTAAGGCAACCTGGCCCACCCAAGAGGGAGAACTACAGCCTGCCCCCTGTGATAGTGGGGCACATGGCACAAGGTAGTGCTACACACAGCATGGGACAGGGCTCAGCTACTTCTACACCTGTATACATTGAAAGAATTCACGAAGAGAATAATAAGAGAGCCCACCGTCTGGGAAAAGATCTTTATCAATGACACATCAGACAAAGGCCTTATTACTAAAATCTAGAATACATTGCAAGCTTACAATAAGAGAAAAAGAACTGCCCACTGAGGACCTGGGCAAAGGACCTGAACAGAAGATTCACAGGGACAGAAATCAGAATGATCAATAAACATAAGAAAAAATGTTCCTGATCATTAACCATAAGAGAAATGCAAATTTAAACACCTATGAGGTACCACCTCACACTCTCAAAGATACCCAATTCAAAAAATTAGAACACAGCAAGTGTTGGACGGGTTGTGGTGAGATAGAAACTCTCATCCACTGTTCATGGACTTTTAGGTATGTACAGTCACTATGGAAGTTGATTCGGTAATATTTAAAGCAGATGGAAATTGAGCTACCATATGACCCAGCAATTCCCATCCTGGGCTTTTACCCAGAAGGGGCAAGAAACCAAGTAAAGATATTTGTGCTCCGAAGTTCATCACAGTAAGTTCACAATTGCAAGGAGTTGAAAACAACCCAAATTTCCATCAACTGATAGATAGATTTAAAAACTGTGATACATACATACAATAGAGTACTACATATCACTAAAAAGCAGTGATGAGCACATGAAGTATATTGCCAAATGGGAAGAACTGGAGGAATGTATGCTAAGTGACGTAAGCCAAGTACAAAAGGGCAAGTACAACATGAGTTCACTGAGGTATGCTTCAAAAAAATGCAATCGAGGCATAGGGGAAAAGCTACTATATACAAACACTCATGGAGTGAGGTCCAGGTAGTATGGCATGGGAAAGACCAAATCCGGGGGTACATATGATAGCCAACTAAAAGGGAGGTGGGGGAATATAAATATGTAGTCGGGGAACAGGACGCTAACCCAACTAAGGGGAGGGTATTGTTTATATCTTCACAGGGTAAACAGGACCAGACTTCAACTTAGTGAATGCAGCATGCCAGCATGCATCAGAGAGTCAGTGGAGGGGAATGAGGGTCTGGCCTCAGTCCCAACTGTGTGGAGAGATGTCCCAAGTCCACATGGAAGAAGCAGGTATCAGGCATCAAAGAACAAGGAAAAAAAACATATCATAGTGTGTTCACCTTCCCAATATGATTGCTGAAGACAAATGTGTGCATAAGCAAATGTGGTGAGGAAGACTGATGGTGCCTGGCTATCAAAAGATATAGCACCTGGAGTCTTAAAGGCTTTAAGGTAAACAAGCATCCATCTAGTTCAGAAGAAACAAAGCCCACATGGAAGAAGCACACTAGCCTGTGTGATCATGAGGTGTTGAAGGGATCAGGGATCAGGCATCAAAGAACAAAAAAATCATAACTTTGTGAAGGGGGAGAGTGTAGACTGGGGACCTAAAGTCCATCTATAGGCAACAGGACATACCCCTATAGAGGGCTGCTGGGAAGAGATGAGCCTGTCAGCAGGTACAGTGTAGAAACAATGAAGCAAACATAGTTCTTAAATGCTTCCTCCCTCTCCCCCACTATCATGATCCCAATTCTACCTTACAAATCTGACTAGAACAGAGGATGTACACTGGTACAGATAGGAACCAGAAACAAAGGGAATCCAGGATAGATGATCCCTTCAGGACCAGCAATTGCAGGAGGGTAGAGTGACAGTGGAGTAGAAAGGGGGAACGATTGCAAGGATCTACATATAACCTCCTCCCTGGAGGACAGGCTACAGAAAAATGGGTGAAGGGAGACATGAGACAGTGAAGATATGACAAAATAATGATAATTTATAAATTACCAAGGGTACATGAGGTAAAGGAGAGTAGGGAGGTGGGGGGAAATAAGGAAATGATACCAAGTAGAAAGCAAATGTTTGGGGAGTGATGAGGTCATCAAATGTACAAATGTGCTTGACATACAATGGATGGATGCATGGATTGTGATAAGAGTTGTACAAGCCCCCAATAGAATTATACAAATTAGCTATTCTTATAGATATGATGTAACTCATTGTGGTTTGGATTTATGTTTCCTCAATGACTAATAGTGTTGTTGAACATGTTTTCCTAGGCTTATTGACCATCTGTATTCTTTTTTTGATGAAATGTACATTCAAGTCCTTTGCTTATGTTTTGATTGGTCTTTTGTTTTTAGTTATGATATAGTTCTTTATATATTATGAATATAAAATCCCTATAAGCTCCCCACACACACACTCCCTGACAAAATAATAGGAGCAGATCCAAAGATGATGGTAGAATTACCAATTAATGTCCACTCAATTTGGACATGTCCAGGAACATGTTGGTTTTATCTTGCCTCTTTATTGAATTACAAGCATAGATGTGTCTGGATTTATTATCCAACTAAATAATGGAGTTGTGAGTTTAAACTGTGTGAACTACTGTCAGTACTGGTGTTTAAGGAAGGGACCCTGGACTAGATCTTGGAAGACTTGGGATGTAATCACCTCTCTGCTGTTAACTAGCCTTATAAATGTGGCCAAATCACTGAATCTTTCCGGGATGCACTCTGTTTTTCTAGTCAGTGGAGGAGTAAAACATTCTGTGGTCTCTACTAGCTTGAAATTTCAATGATTCAGAACAAATCATTGCTGCCTGCAACCACACCAAAGAATCTCACCACATTGAGCAAAAGAAACCGGTCACAAAAATAATACATAATGTGTGACCCCTTTATATAAAGTTCAAAAACGGACAAAATAGTCTATGGGGCTAGATGTTGGATTGTGCTACATTACACAAAGGTAATAGGGTGTAGTGCCTTCCGGAAGTGTTTAATACTTTATTTCTTCATCTTATGGCTATTGGTAAGTTACTTTGTATCAGATCTGAGTCACACTGACTCCATGTACCTCAGAATTAACTCCTGCCCGGTCTCATCCCACACTTACCATCTTGATGTTGTCAGAACCTTTGTTCCAGCCACTTTATCAATCCATCTTGTTCAGTGGTGTCCTCTTTTTTTTTCACTCACTTTCTGCTTTAACAAGCATGGTGTTTGCCTTCTGAGACAAGTTTCCCCTGCTAACATGTTCTAAGTACAGAAGGCGAGGCTCATCATTCTTGCTTCCAAGAAATGTTCCAGCTGCAATTCTTCTAAAACATATTTATTTGCTTTTCTGGCTATGCATGGTATATTTAATATTTCTTACAAACATGAATCATTAAATTGAGTCAAGTTTTCTTTAGTCTTCCTTATTTATTGCCCAGTTTTAACACACATAAAGGTGATTTATAACACCCTGGTTTGGGTCAGATATACTTTAGTCCTCAAAATGACATCTTTGCTGTTTTAATACTTTAAAGAAGTCATTTGTAAAAGATTGTCTCAGTACAAGACATTATTAAATGTTTTGTAATAGTTTTGGTGGCATATAATCTATGTGTCACATAATTTGATAATCCAATCATATTAAGAAAAGTTGCGCGATCACTACAATCAACTTCAGAACATTTTCTTCTTTATTATACTCATTGTTGCTCTCCATCTCCCCTCACCTTCCTTCCCACACCCCTAGATAATTATCAATCCAGTTACTATCCAAATTTACCTACCCCATATTACATATACAGAAAACCATACAAAACACAAACAAAGAATAAACAAAGCAACAATGACCAAACAAAACAGAAAAACCTCAATAAGAAAGCAAAAATTAAAAAGCAAAAACAATTTTAAAATGGGTCAAAAGAGACCTCCAATGATAAGGTGTTATCTTTTAACCTAACTCCATCTGCTATGGTCAGCTTTGCCATGCTGTCTGTCTAATAGCAAGGCTGTCTACATACCTGGAGTATGGTTAGAAGAGGTTCAACAGAGGCTTCGTCTGCATGGGGAAATAAGATTTGGGGCTTCCAGTGTAATTTATCTCGCTGCCCTCGATTTGTTGTGACTCCTAATGGCCCCCTGTGGGTTTCTGTTTACAGGAGTAGAAAGCCCAATCTTTCTTCTGAGGAGCAGAAAGCCCAGTAGCCCTGCTGCTGATGGTGAACAGCTGATCATGTGAATAGCAGCCCAACATGTAGCCACTCTACTGGGTGTTCAGAACTTCAACCATGATACCAATTCTTCCTTTGGATTTGAATTATATTACTTACAATCCTTGGATCACACAGGCTGGTGTCCATCTTCCGTGTGGACTTAGTTGATGCCTCACTGAAAGACAAGCCTTTAAGACCCAGGTTCTATCCTTTCTGATAGACTGGTATCATTTGTTTCTTCACCACAGTCGACTGTGGCACCCAGATCTTCCATGATCCTTTCATGAGTAAGTACAAATATCAAGGACTTTTATGTCATAACTGATGATTGTTATATTAGGGCCACAATGAAGTGGAAGCCCCAAATCCATTTATATGGCTCTGGTTTATATATGTCATGGGTTCATTTTAGAGAAATAATGATCATTTTATAATACAAAATATTAAAAACATCCCCGTGAGGCATAAGGTAATTCTATTCATGCTGTTGTTGTCATCATTAGAGGTCATGAATCAATTTCGATGCACAGTGACTCTCTGCATAACCCAACAAAACACCACCTGGTCTGTACCATCCTCAAAATTGTTTCTATATCTGAGTGCATTGTTACAGCCAGGGTGCCGATCCATCTTGCTGAAAATCTTCTTCTTCTAACTGACCCATCCCCTTATCAAGCTTGATGCCTTGCTCCTGACAACATGCTCAAAGCACCTGAGATGAAATCTCACCATTTTTGCATCTCAGCAGCATTCTGGCTCTACTTCTTCCAAGACAGAATTGTTTGTTCTTTTGGCAAACCACTCCATCTTTTTCACCAGCACCATGACAAAGGCATTGATTCTCCTTCATTCTTCAATGTCCAACTTTCACCTGGCTTTTGAAAATACCACAGCTTAGGGCAGGCCCAACTTGGTCCTCAACGTCACCTCCTCGATTCTCTTGAGAGTATGATTAACTTGGTCAATGGTATAGAATTTAAAACACTACGGATGAAAGAAAATTTTACATGCATAATCCGGTTTTTCTGACTGCAATACATGAACTGTTGCTTTGTAAAGATTAAAAGCGTCAGTAAGTGGACACTACTTACATGAACAATGAAAACTGGTGATAGGGAAAAACTTTCAATAGCACTCATTCACAAAGATTTAGAACCATGGTGCCAGACTAACACACGTCAAAAAAAAAAAAACACAGAGAGCATTAAAATCGTAAATATATGATTGTTCCAGACCACAATTTTTACCCTCAAAGCAAAGTCAAAAGGCCACCAGTTCCATAATCTCAGGAAGGTAGCCACCTGCTTCTCACACACAGGCATTTCAGCCTTAAACCCAAGGGAGTATGTCAATTCTTGCAATCTGCTATCAATAAGCTTACGGTAAAGCCCAGTTCACTTAGTGGGAAGGATGTGCTCCATTGACATTCTCCATTCTTGTTCCCTTGGACATTGGTGGTGGATCCAAATAAAATGAGATCCTTGACAACTTAAATATTTTCTCCATTTATCACGGTGCTACTTACTGGATCAGTTATGAGAATTATTGTTTTGGGGGTTTTTTTGTTTGCGTTTTGGTTTGGGGGGCATCACTGCCCTCTGGTGGTCGTGGGAGCTACCCAGCCTTGCTCCTGGAGAGCCGCTGCTGGATTTGAACCGCCAAGCCCATGGGCCGCAGTCCCGCACTCAACCACTACGCCACTGGGGCTCAGCCCTGTTGTTTTGTTTTTATTAAAGTGCAATCCCTACTGAAGGCAGTGATCTTTGATTTTCATCAATAAATCCTTCAAGTCCTCTTCACTTTTAGCAAACAAGGTTGTGTCATCTACATATCGCACAGTGTTAGGGAGTCTTCCTCCAATTCTGATCCATATAGTTCAGCTTCTAAAATTTGCTCAACATACTTATTGAATGTGTATAGTCACATAATACAACCCTGCTATACCCCTCTCCTGAGTTTTAAACATGCAATATCCCCTTGTTCTGTTCTAAATACTGCCTTAGTCTATGGTAAAATTACATGTAAGCACAGGTAAGTATTCTGGAATTCCCATTTGTTGTAATGCTAGCCATAGTTTTTTGTTTGTTTGTTTCCATGAGCCACACCTTTGCATTGTCAACAACACAGAGATCTACATCTTTCAGGTAGTCTCTGTTTCCAGCCAAGATACATCTAACATATTGTTGGGTGCCATCAGTACACTCCGATACAGAGTGAACCTATGTACAACCGAATGAAATTTTTCTAAGTCTTGCAAAATCTTCACAATTTTTCTTTGGTTTGAGCCCATAGTTGCAGCCACTACATCAGTCCATTTTATCGAAGAACCTCCCCTTTTTCGCTGCCCCTCGACTTTACCAAACATGACATTATTCCACAGGGACTGGTCTCTTTTGATAACATCTTCAAATGGCAGGAGATGAAATCTCACCATCCTTGCTCCCAAGGCACATTGTGGGTGTACTTCTTCCAATATACATAGATTTATTTGTCCTTTTACTAGTTCATGGTATTTTCAATATTGTTCATCATATTTCAAGTGCATCGATTCTTCTTTGGTCTTCCTTATTCAGTGTCCAACTTTCACATGCGTATGAGGTCATTGAAAGTGCCATGGCTGGGGTGAGGTGCACCTTAACCCTAACATAAATAATGATCTATCTTGCTTCAGGTGCCCATATGAAGTCAGGTTGAATTTGTGGAAGTTCCCTGTCAATATGTTGCTGCAACTACTTTTTAATTTTCTTTTTTTTCCCCCAATAATTTTATTGGGGGGTTTTACAGCTCTTCACATTCAATACATCATTCGTATTAAGCACACTTGTACCCATGGTGTCACGTTCATTTCCAGACATTTTCTACCTGAGCCCCCAGCATAAACTCCTCTTTCCCCCTTTCCTCTAGTTCTTCTTTTTTTTTTTTATTTTACGTGGTTGCAATATTGATACTCTTTGAAAATGTCCATAATATTATTCCATTTCAACTCACTAATGTCTAGGTCTTTATTCTTTATGCATTCCATTTCATTTCTGACAACTTCCAGTTTTATCACTCTGTACATTCCAAATGCTAATTATGAATGGAGGCCTTCAGCTGTTTATTCTTATTTTCAGCAGTGCCACCTTAGCAGATGAAGGCCTCAAAACTTGACTCCGTCAACATTAAGATCATCTCTACATTGAGGAGATAGCTCTTCCCCAGTCTTAATTTGATGTCTTTTCAACCTGAAGGGCTAGGCTTGCAGCATTTAATCTGTATGATACAATATAATACAACCCTGCTGTATTTTAAAATGCCTCATGTGTTCATTGCCGTTGCTTTGGGGTGCCCTTCAGTCAGTTCCAACTCCCAGCCACCCTGAGACAACTGGAGACATTGCTGGGTCTTGCACCATCCTTGCTTTGTTGTTATGTTTGAGTCCACTGTTTCAGTCACCGTGTCAATCCATCTTGTCAAGGACCTTCCTCTTTATTGCTGCCCCTCTACTTGATTGAGCGTGATGTTCTCCTGCAGGGATTTGTCTCTTCTGATAGCATGACCCAATTATGTGAGACAATGTCTCCCTATCCTTGCTTCCAAGGAGAGCATTCTAGCTGTACTTCTTGCCGGATAGATTTCTTTCTTCTCTTGGCAATCCATGGTACCTTCACCAACACCATAATTCAACTTTTATATGCATATAAGGCAGTTACAGCAATACCTTAGTTCTCTAAGTAACTTCCTGCTTTCGAACCCTTTAGAGAGATCTTGGGTCACAGATTTATTCAAGACAACATGTCTTTTGACCTCTTGACTCCAGCTTCCTTAAACATTGACGGTGGATCCATGCAAGATGAAATTCCTGACTATTTCAATTTTGCCTTGTTTATCATGACTTACCTAGTGGTCTAGTTGTGAGGATTTGGGGGCTTCTTTCCACTGAGTTTTAAACCGTACTTTAGGCTGCAATCATTGATCTTCATCAGCAAGGGCTTTAAGTCCTTACTTTTTGTGTTAGTCCAGGTAGACAAGAGAAACAAATTCATAGAAATGCACATGGATATAAGGGTAAGATTTATATAAAAGAGGAATGGAACGTTGAGAAAGCACCCTAACCCAGTCCAATTCAAAGTCATAAGTCCGATATTAGCCCATATGCCCAATCCCAGCCTATAAAGTCTCCTTCCAACTCACGAAGTCACAGGTCAGTGGATGCAGAATCTCAGCACTGCCACGGGTCTCCCCATGGCTACTCGCTTCCAGGGCTCAGGGTCCATCAACAGCATCCAGTAGTGGTAGAAGCAACTGAGCACTGGCAGGAGTCTCCATGTGGCTTCTCCAGCTTCAGAGGTCTGGTTCCATCAGGGTGAGGCTATGTGGCTTCTCCTCCAGCTCCTTCAGCTCCTTGGACGCTGCCATCTTGTTTTGTCAGTAGCTCGTTGTCTCAGAACCTGGAGTGACTCCCAACCACTGGGGTAAATAGTCTCTCATCTCCACCAGAGAAATACTGCGAGATTTCCCAGAAGTCTCAGGAGAAAGCCATGCCCCCACAGAGGCCTCATTGGCTACTCAATGGCTATCTCCAGATTAACAGGCTAGACTCCATCCCGACAGCTCAATCATGAAATTGACATAGGTATATGACCGCCACTCTTTTTACAAGCAAGTTTGTGCCATCTGCATATCGAAGGTCGTTATTAAGCCTTCCTTCAATCCTAAAGCCACATTTTCCTCATACAATTCTGCCTCTCTGATTATGTACTCAGCATACAAATTGAATGAGAGCCCTGATGGTGAAGGGATTTACAGTCAGGGCTGTGATCCACATGATTAAGAGTTCAAACCTATTAGTAGTTCTGTGGAAAGAGGATTGGACTCTCTACTCCTGTCAACAGTTACAGCCTCACAAAGTGAGCATTGACTTGACAGCAGTGAATTTGGGTTTGGGATTTTTATGAAGATTGAATGAGGATGGTGAGTGGATATGGCCCCGACACACAGCCTTCCTAATTTTAAATCATACCTATCTTTAGATCCACGTGCTTGTCCCACATGAGCACAATGGAGTATTTTGGAATTTCCTTTCTTTTCGAGGCTATTCATTTATTATGAGTCACACAGATGAAAGCCTTTGCGTAGCCAATAAAACACAAGCAAACATCTCTCTGGTATTCTCTTCTTTCAGCTAAGATATATCTGATGTCAGAAATGATATCCTTTGATCTATGTCCTCTTCTGAATCCAGCCTGAACCTCTGGTACCACCCTGTCAATGTACAGCTACAATCATTGTTGGATGATCTTCAGCAAAATTCCATTTGCATGCAATATCAATGATATTATTCTATAATAGGAGCTTCCTTTTGAAATAGATACAAAGAGATGAAGTAGATACCTTCCTTTGGAATAGATACAAATGTTTTTTCGCCAGTTATCGAGTAGCTATCTTCCAGATTTCCTAGCATAGATGAGTGAGTGTTTCCAGTGCTTCGTCAGCTAGGTGTATTTCAGTTAGTATTCCATCAATTCCTGAAGGCTTGCTTTTGGCTAAAGCTTTCAATGCCACTTGAACTTCTTCCTTCAATATCATTGCTTCTTCTGAAATAGTTGCATGTCACTAGTTCTTTTGGGCACAGTGACTCTGTGTCTTCTTTCTGTCTTCTTTTTTCTTCTTCTTGCTTCATTCAATATTTTCCCCACATAGTCTTTTAGAGTTGCAACTCAAGGCTTGGGTTTTTTGCTTCAATTATTCCCATTTAAGATAGGCTGAGCTGGTGGGGTTTGATGAAATGCATCATAGCTGAGAAGAATTCCTGAAAGCTGAATGACTATCAAACATGATAGTGGGAAAGAAGCAAAGTGAAAGGAAATAGAGGAAAGAAGTAGGAGGCAAAAGACATTTATGGGGATATAAATATAGGCATGTCTATATGTAAATTTATTAATATATAATGATAGGGATATAGACCTGTGTACATATACTTATATGTTAAGTTTCAAGGTAGCAGATGGATATTGGGCCTTTACTCAAGTCCTCAACACAAGAACACTTTGTTCTAGTAACCTGGCCATCTGTGATGCTCACCTTCCCAACGTAATCACTGAAGACAAAATGGGTGCATAAGCAAATGTAGTGAAGACATCCAGGCTGTCAAAATATATAGTGCCAGGGGTCTTAAGGGCTTGAAGTTAACCAGAATCCTCTAGCAAAGAAGCAACAAAGCCCACATGAAATAAGCACACCAGCCTCCGTGATCATGAGGTGTCAACAGGATCAGGTATCAGGCATTAAAGACTCAATACAAGCAATCAAATCAATTCAAATAGGGGGGTCAGAGTGGAGACCCAAAGTCCATCTGTAGACAACTGGACATCCACTCACAGAAGCATCACAAGGAAAGGATGAGTTAGCCAGAGTGCAGTATAAACCAATGAAACACACAACATTCCAGCTAGCTCTTTAATGCTTCCTCCCTCCCACCACCACCCCTCTCATGATCATGACCCCAGTTCTATATTACAAACCTGGATAGACCAGAGCATGTACAACACTGGTACAGATAAGAGCTCCCAGTACATGGAATCCGGGACAAATACCAGGCCCCTTCCCACCCACCCCGTGCCCCCACTGCAGGAGCAGCAATGAGAATAGCAATACCATGGGGGTAGGGGAAGGGATAGGGTGGGGGAGAAAGGAGAGAAAGTGAGAACCAATCATGAGGATCAGTGTATAAAACCCTCTTACCCCAGGGGAATGAACAACAGAAACATGAGTGAAGGGAGAGTGCGTAGATATGTAAGAGTGTAAGATATGTAGAGTGTAAGATATGAAAGCAAGAATAATTCATAACGTATCAAGGGTTCACAGAGGTAGGAGGAGTGGGGAGGTGGAGTGGGGATGTGGGGAAGAAGGAGGAGTTGATACCAAGGGTTCAAATAGAAAGAAAATGTTTTGAGAATGATGATAGAAACCTATGTACAAATATGATTGATAAATTGATGTACGGATTGTTATAAGAACTGTAAGAGCTCCCAATAAAGTTATTTACAAAAGAGAGAGAGAGAATAGATAGCTCTCAACATATGGAGTCCAGGACAGATAAATCCCTCAGGAACAGTAATGAGAGTTGTGATTTCATGAGAGTAAGAGGAAGGTGGGGAAGAAAGGAAAAACCAATCGCAATGATTTGTCCCCCACTCCCAGGGGCACAAATAAGAGAAACATGGGGGAAGGAAGACAGTAAATGGTGTAAGATGTGAAAATAATAAAAATTTATAATTTATCGAGGGTTCATGAGTGTGGGTGGGGGGAGGAAGGAGGAGAAAAAAAGCAGCTGATACCAATGGCTCAAACAGAAAAAATGGTTTGGAAATGATGATGGTAACATATGTACAAGTGTACTTGATCATTTGATGTATAGGTTGTTATAAGAGCTATAAAAATCCCCAATAAAGGTTTATTTTTAAAAAAAAAGAAAAGATAAGCTCAGAATGTTCTTCCCTTTTCTAACTCTAGGTCATTTCACATCTCTTTATAATATTTTACTTTGTCTTCTCAAACTGCTCTTCAAAATTTTCTGTTCAGCTCTTCAACTTTATCATTTTCTTCCATCTACCTTAGCTACTCTATGATTAAGAGCAAGTTTCAATGTCTCTTCGGACATACACCTTGATAGTTCCTTGCTTTTCAGTCTCTATGACCTTTCACTTTCTTCTTTTATAATGTCCATGATGTGATTCAACAGCTTATTGGGTTTGTGTCATTATGTCTGCTTTTGAGATGCTACTGAAATTTAGATGAGATATAGTCAATGTCATATTTTGAGTCTGATGGACTTGTTTTTATTTTCTTCAGTTCCAACCCGAGCATACATATAAAAATTGATGGTCCAACCACAGTCACCTTCTGACCTGTTTTTAGCTGCTGATATTGAACTTCTCCGTCATCTCTTCCCACAGATAGCTTCTGTGAGTTCCTTGTGGGGAAGCTCATGTATAAAGCCACCATTTGTGCTGTTGAGAAAAGATATTTGAGATGAAGCAGTTATTAATCTTGCAAAATTCTTTCAGTGCATTCTCAAGTTTAATTTCTCTCACAAAGACCAATTACTGTGCCTTCCTCTTTATTTCCAGTTTTTGTATTCTAATCACTAATAATTATCAGTGCATCTTGACTGCATGTTTGATCAATTTCAGACTGAAACTATGGGTAGAACTCTTCCACTTCTGTACCACTAGCTTTAGCAGTTGGGACATAAATCTGAATAATAGTTGTATTGACTGGATTTCTTTTTATGCAGATATTCTCCTATCTCTGATAGCATTATACTTCAAGATAAATCTGGAAATTTTTTTTTTAATGATGAATCAACCATTTCTCTCGAATCTGTCATTCCCTTGGTAAACCCTATGATTTTCTAATTGCAAGTGACCTACACAAGTCCATTTCAGCTCCCTAAGACCTAGAATATTGATCTTTATACATTCCGTTTCAGTTTTGATGACTTCCAATATTCCTAGACTCTTATTTGTGCATTCTAAGTTCTGATTCTTAATTGATGTTTGCAGCTGTTTCTTCTCAGTTTGAGTAGTGCCCCATCAGCAAATGTAGGTCCCGAAGGCATTCCTCCGGCAGACTTTACTCCATCCACAGTGTCATCGTTGACTCTACTTCGAGAAGGCAGCTCTTCTTTAACCACATTCCAAGTGTCTTCCAAGCTCATCTTCGGGCACTCTCGTACAATGTTCCACTTCCATCCATGAGGATTTTCTTATCTGACAATGCTTCCATACTATCCATAAGGCTTTCAGTGACTAACTCTTCTGCCGTGAACAGCCAGTTCCTTCTTCATAGTCTGTTCTTATTCTGGAAGCCAGGCCACCATCTCTTCACTTTGGGTGACCAGGCTGGTGTTTGAAATACCAGTGACATCGCTTCCAGCATCACAGCAACACACCAGTCAACACAGACAACAAACTGACAGGCATGTTTTCCTCAGCCAGTTTTTTCAGAAGCAGATCACCAGATCCTCTTTCCTACTCTGAATCTGTAATTTCTGCTGAAACTGTCTACTATGGCAGACATGACGGATTTGAAATGCCAGTAGCATAGCTTCCAGCATCACAGCAACATGCAAGTCACCCAGTGTGACAAAATGACAGACAGGTGGCAATTTCTTCATTTTGGTAAGGACTAAATAAGTCTGTTTACTTAATGACCATTCACGGAATTGTCTACTTGTGATTTTCACATTTTTCTGTATGCATATTATACCTCATTTAAACATTGTTGTTAAAATGTTCAAACCCACGGCTCAAACAGATGGTTCTCTGTAGTTCTCAACTTCATGAAGTAATTGCAAACTCGCCCTTGTACTCTATGCTGCACCAGTTTGGAGAAGGAGAGAGAAGGGAAGCAGTCACGAGGAGAGAGAAAGAAAGTGACCAAACCCTTGGTGAAGCATACTGTGGGCCTGGTGATGGGTTACATAAATCTCACGCCTTGTCTCTATAACTACAACAGCAACAATGAGAGATAGCATCCACAGTTAGAGATCAAAAAAAAAAAAAAACAGGCCCAAAGAATGCAAGTGGGACTGATCCCCGGTGGCGTAAGTGGCTGAGTGCGGGACTGCAGTCCGCGGGCTTGGCAGTTCAAATCCAGCGGCGGCTCTCAGGAGCGGCATTGAGTAGCTCCCACGACCACCAGAGGCAGTGATGCACGCCCCTCAGGAAGGAACAGGAAGGAATTGACAATTTAATAAAAGAAAAAAGAATGCAAGTGACTTACAACACTTCAAGTATGGATAAGTGAGCAACAGAACCTTACCCTGGATCTGTCTGCTCAGTCTGTCATGCTCCTTCCCTGACTCCTGGCTTTGAATCACTGTCATTTGGAGGGGTTTGTTTGCTTGTTTGTGATTCTAATTCCATGGTACAACATGCAAAAACAGTTTGAGAAAATTAGAAAAGTGTTTCCCCAAAGTTCAAGGTTAAACATTTGCAGCAGTTTCTAGAAGGTACTCAGAGTATGATTAGTAGAAACCCTTGGCCTACCTTGGCCCATCACCTCATACATGTTCAAAACTAAAGCAGCTCTGTGATTAAAATAAATCCCAACATCTGAACAAGCCTCTCCAGCCCTAAGTAAGGGCGTTCACCGCTCTTCAACATGTGCATAGGGCTCCCAAACACTGACCTTGCTCCTTTCTGGAAATCCACTTAAGCAGTAAAGATTTTGTAAACCTCACTAAATCTCAGGTGAGGATATACCTCTTTTATTGTCGTAAAAACTACTGACTTGACTATGTTTACTTGTACAATGTTTCTGATTTCTGCTATGCCTCCCACAGCACCCCCCTTTTTATGTTTGTATCCTATATGCACTGCAATGACCACACAGATCATGCTCCTGGTTCAGGGGCTTATTAGGGAAGTGGACAGTTTACAATTCAGGTGAGAAATGCTTAGGATAGAGTTGTTCAGTCAGGACAATCTCAGCCTTGACCACAAGCAAGTCTCTTGCTCAGATTCTCAGCCTCTCAACCTGGTCTCTGTCCTGCTCAGGCAACATTACGAAGTTCTTCAGGGGCTTCAAATAAATGAATTCTAACTATGGGGCTGGTGAAGAATAATGACAGTACCATGAATCGCCAAAAGGACAAGCAGATCTGCTTTAGAAGTCCAGCCAGACTCTTCTGAGAGGTAAGGATGGTGAGACTCCATCTCACTTATTTTGGACATGTTCTCAGAAGAGACCATTCCTGGGAGAAGGACATCATCTAGGGCAGCGGTTCTCAACCTTTCTCATACTGCGACCCTTTCATACAGCTCTTCCTGGTGTGGTGACCCCCCAATCCTAAAATTATTTTCGTTGCTACTTCATCACTGTCATTTTGCTACTATTATGAATCGGGCGACCTCTGGGAAAGGGTCATTCCACCCCCAAAAGGGTCCCAAGCCACAGGTTGAGAGCCACTGATCTAGGGTAAAGTGAGGGGGCAGTGAAAAAGAGGAAGGCCCTTCATGTCATGGACCGACACAGTGGTGACAACATTGGATTCAAGCTTAGGAACAATCGTGAAAAAGCACCGGGACCAGGCGGTGTTTTGTTCTGATGTACGTGAGGACGATAAGAGTGACGATCGGCTGCTCTAGCCCCAAAGCTCTGTGAAAGCAGCCTTTCCAATTCAGTGCCTGGGGGACGCCCCACTCCACAAGTCAGTCTCTTGCCCCCAAACACTCGGCTTTACTTGCTCTTTGGGCTTGGGAATGCGCCTCGTGCGCTGGCTCTTTTTATGATGTTGCTGCTCCTGGGGTGTCAAAGCTGTCTCCTGGATCAAGGAGGTTCGATGCACAGGGACCTATGGATCCAAAGGGTGCCCCTCACTCTTGACTCTTCTTTCTCACTGGTAAGGAAGTCCCCCTTTCTGCTCCTGAGCAGAATATTCAGCAGGATGGCAGTCACAGTGAACCCTGCTAAAAGAGCATTCACAGCTGAATCACAGAATTCAGTCTGTATCCTCTTCCCATGTCCTCCCACCTTCTGACTCAGATCCCTCAAGAAAATGAATGTCTGTTGTGTGAGTAAAAAAGGCTAGGGCTAGAAGAGCCATCTAAGTAATATAATCTACCAAACTGCAATTACCTTCTTTAGGCTATATAACCACTGTCACTATCCTTGTCCAATATTTCCCAGAACTGTTAACATAAATTTCATGATTTCTCTGAAACATCCCCCTGCTTTCCATCTTTTGGTTTCTATCTGCTCACCCATTTCTAGAAGCAAAATCATTTGTCCTTTTGTAACTGACCCATTTCACCCAATGAACACAGTGTTCGTTATTCATCCATGTTGTATTATGTAACAGAATATTTTCTCTTTATGACTGAGTACTATCCGATTGCATCTATGCACCACAGTTTGTTTATCATCTGTTGACAGGTGATAATTGCTTCTACCTTTGGCTATGGTGAATAGTGCTACAAAAAAACACTGACGCAAGATGAACTTGTAGAGACAACAACTAGAGTAAGGGTTCCTGGTGGGCACAGTGGGGCAGTGGGGTGGAGGGTGATGAGGGGGAGGTGATATCAAGGAGTTCAAGAAGTAAGAAAGGGGAGGTGATATCAAGGAGTTCAAGAAGTAAGAAACCATTGTGAAAGTGATTTTGCTAGCAATTGTAAAATACTGCTTGAAGTGACCTGATTTTAAGCAGGACACCATTGACCATGGGTGGGCGGGAGGGGGGGGGAGGGGCGTGGGTTTCTTGATTGAAAATTTTGTCTATAAGGGCTGAGCCCTGGTGGCATAGTGGTTGTGTGTGGGACTGCGGCCCACTGGGTTGGTGATTCAAATCCAGCAGCAGCTCTCCGAGAGCAAGACCTCCTACTCCCACCAGAGGGCAGTGATGCCTTAAAAAAAGGAATTTGGTCTATAAGGAGCAATAAAAATTTTCATAGAGTGCAAAAATAGTATTGTAATATATTTATTTTAATTGTAAAATGCGACTGGACATTGTTAAATTGATAAAAAGCAGGACATCTGGTCGTTTTACTGTGGAATGCTATGATGTCTGGATTGTCTCCTAATAAAATGATTGGGGAAGGGGAGAGGGTGATGCATAAGTTTCTGTTTCTGTTCTGCTTTAAATGTGAGGGGGGAGGTATACCTAGGATTGGGATTGTTGGATTATATTGTCATTCTAGGTTCCACTTTTAGAAAAACTACCAAGCTGCTTTCCACAGCAGCTATACTGTTTTGAACTCCATCAGTAATGAATGAAGGTTCCAATTAGATGGGTCATATATTCGTCATTCTAGTAAAAGTAACATGATGATAATAGTTTCATTGACATATAAAACTCTTTCCAACCTAATTAAAAATAACAAGACAACAAGCTAGCATAGGATGACTGTGGCTGCAAATAAAAAGTTAAAGCAAAATTCAGATATGTAGGACCACATGGAAACATAAGTCCTTCCTCTCAGGGAAAACCAACTGACGCGTAGTCATTTGTTCTTTACATAAATTGCTTTTGCCCTGCATGGATCCAGTTCCCATTTTGTTTGCTCTGATTCAAGGTTGCAGAGAAGAAGTTCCAAGGTTACCTTCTTGCTCAATCAGATAAGTGGCCTTGGGTACAGTCATTGTATCTCTTTGTTACCTGCTTTGTTCTTTAAAAAAAATTGGAAGACTGACATCTATATTCAGAAAAATAATGTTTTAAATACAGCGCTCTCTGATTGTTTCAGACAATACGTAGCATTTTTCTATTACATTCATATGTTTCCTTTACCAAGGGGGGAAAATGTATTTGAAACCCTTGACATAATTCAGTCTGAGACAAAATAGAAAATAGGGGAGGGACTTTTATTCTTGAACCCTTTTACACTCTCTTATTTAATCTCACTTAAAATCAGCCCCTGTCCAGTCAATTCTGACTCCTGACCATCTATATGCATAAGAGTAAAATGTGCTATGTTGGGTTTTTAGGACTGCATTTTTCAGAAGTAAATCAGCAGACCTTTCTTCTGAGGTACATCAAAGTGGACTCAAACAGCCCACCTTCCTATTAACAGTAAAACATGATAATCTTTGTACAGCCCAGGGAACACCTTCAGTTATCCTATCCCTTCCAGAAGTCTGGAGACCCTTCCTAAAATTTTCTTTGGTTCTGTCACCAAAGAAACCCACATTTCTCCCTTCCTCCAACCAATTTTCATCTTTCAGTACAACGGAGTGCAGTGAAGTGTTAGAGAGAGAACAATAGGATTGAAAGCATTCATCCTCAAATCAACTTTCTAGGACAGTACTTTGAAGAGTAGAGATTATTTACTCAAATAAATTCCTAATAGATGAAATAAAGATTGTTGCCAAGGAAATTAAAGAATTCCAATGGTGTAGGGAGGAGAGGGCCATGATTTCTTTAATCTTAAAGAATCATTTTATTGGGGTTCTTACAGCTCTTATAACAACCCAAACATTAATTGTATCAAGCACATTTGTACATATGTGGCCATCATCATTTCTAAAGCATTTTCTTTCTACTTGAGCCCTTGGTATCAGCTCTTCTTATTCCCCCCTCCCTCCCTCACCCTCCCACCTTCATGAACACTTGATAATTTATAAATTATTCTAATTTTCATATTTTACACCATCCACTGTCTCCCTTCACCCACGTGTCTGTTGTTCGTCCCCCTGAGGGGGTGGGGGGTGGTTGCGTGTCGATCGTGGGATCCGTTCCCCCTTGCAAAGGCCCATGATTATCTCTTCGTAAGGAAGCTAGCCTGTGCCCTGTTTAACTTCATTCATTACCTAGGAAGTGATGATTACTTGTTCTCCTTGATTGCTATGTGGCTTTGTCTTCATAGTTTTATCCTATTTTTAGATCAACAAGATTCGATAAATCATAGGCATATGTTTATGCAGGTAATATTTCATAACATCTCAACTGTCACACTAAAATGCATCCAGAAACTGATTTGGAAACAGATCATGAAAAAAAAATTCTAACGTAGCAAAAAGAAAAGGCCCGAGTTTCTAAATAGGAATCAGATATTCGCAGTCATCCCACCTCCACAAACGCATTCATTTTAAGAGCAGCTTTTTTTCATTGTGTTTCCCCTGCAACCAGCAATTCAAGAGCAGGAACAAGACTGTGGTCATTAGAATCGTAGTGGTCTGCTACCACTGTTAATAGTGCAGTTCCTGGGTGATGAGGCAACAGTGAAACATTTGGCTTCCAACCAAAATGTTGGCGAGGCACTCTGAAAGAAGGGCCTTGTGATCTACTTCCAAAACCGCTTTAACAACCCTAGAGCCATTTCACTTGGTGCACAGGGCGTTGCAGAAGCCAAAATCAATCCAGCAGCAATGGGTAAATTATTGGCTCAGAGGCAAAGCCTGACTCTCTGGACCAGGGGTGGGATTTGAAATACCCAGCCAACTTCTATTAAGCACCCATGACATTTCAGGCCTTGAGATCTGCTCTCTGAGATGATCCCATATTCCATTCCTTCATGAATGCTATGATTCCTCTCTCTTAACCCATGACATCACAAAGTCTGGTCAAGACATGGTCCCCCGGGACTACGTATTGAAAAGGACATATTGGAATTCACCAGAGAAGAGTTATTTATAAGAACAACACTCTATAAATTCCATAATTTACATATTTTAATAAAGTAGAAATCAAGTGATACTATTGACAAATAAGAGTATAAGTCAAGGAATATTTTCTAACAAGAAATTAACACTTCTGTCTCTCCACCAAACTCTTTTTTGGGGGGTGAGGGGGGCATCACTGCTCTCCGGTGGTGGGAGTAGGAGGCCCAGCCCCACTGCTGGAATTGAACCTCCATCCCAGTGGGCCGCAGTCCCGCACACAACCACTACGCCACCGGGGTTCAGCCCCTCCAGCAAACTCTTAAACTTTTCTTTACTCAGCCTAACTCTTAATTTGAATGCCTGTGTCAATTGTTTGAAAACTACAGACCCAATCATACCTTTTTTGATTATTAGTAGTATCTGGAGTGCCTGGCACCTGTAAAGTAGTAGACAGTCATTTAGTATTTTCTGCATGAATGAAACCAGTGACTCATTTTTAACATTAAAAATATAAAAGGTGTTTTTCATTAATTCAGCTCATATGGCATTGAGTCTAAAAGTATTTCATAAAACTATAAATGGGTGCTAAGCTATTGACACCATGATGGTAATTTTGCTCTCAGTATATGATTTTGCCATCAGTTTATAATTATAGTTCGACATTACTAATAAAGGGATGATTGTGAGGTTTGCACAGGCTGGGAAGTGTTTCATTCTGTTGTCCACAGCACCGACTCAGTGGTATCTAACCACACCCAGGAGCAGTTAGACTGACTTATTAAGCACAGACAGTTAATATGCTGTCGTCGATCTTTATATATCTAAAGAGGGTGCCCACACAGTGTATGCAGGCTGGAGCCAGGGGTGGAAAGAGAACGAGCTGGAATTCAAACAACAGGCAAGAGCCTAGTTCTTCCAGGGCCAGCACATTCCAACACAGATACCAAGCCGTCTAAATGCAAAGCTACCTTCCAGGCTGTGAAGATGAGAAGTCACAACAGAGCTGGAACGTGGTAACTTGCTGTACAATTATTACGTCCTTAGATATCTGTCTTCTGAACTGCCACTTATATTCTAGGCCCCTGAATGGTACCAATAGTTTTGCCTCAGCTACTCACCAAAAGGTTTGTGTCGGTGACCCCACGATCCTTCGGAAAGAGTCTTGTGAATGCAGGTGTTTCCTGAAGCACATGGCTTGGCCCTCAGTTGGAATCCACTTAATGGAGACAGATTTTGTTTCTGTCATTAGGCATTGGACTCCTAACTGCTAGATTATCAGTTCAAAACCAGCAGCTGCTCCAAGGAAGACAGATGGGGCTTCCTGTTCCCATAAAGATCCACCGTCTCAGAAACCCACAAGGGCGGTTCTCCCCTGGACGAGCTAGTCGCTGTGACTCAGGATTGAATAGATGCCAGTGAATTTTAATTTTGGTTTAATGATGGTTCTGTTGTTGTTGTTGAGTCATTTTATTGAGGGCTTGTACAACTCTTCTCGTAATTCATCCATTGCCTCAAGCACATCTGTACATATTGTTAAGGGAAAGCAGGGGGCGGGGTTGGGGGGGGGCGGTGCCTAGATCGTGCTGTAGCAGCAAGGTTTGTGGCCCAGGATACAGTTTATCAGCTCTGACAGGCAGGTGGGCAGACCGGTTCTCCCTTCTCCCTGAGTCAGGCATTCCGGGCATTGTATTCCGGTTTCCTCATTTCAGAGGGGCAGTTGCTGACCTCCCAGGACAAGCGGGAAGGAAATGGGGCTCAGCCTGCTTCAGCTTAGCCCAATCATTCCAAACTCTTCAGTGATAAAAAGGGGCGCCGAGATCTGATTGATTACTTCCTGCTGGTATGGGCGACGGAAAAGGGGTGCTATGGGCTCGAGTGGCCTGGACCAACATCAGCAGGCAGGGGGCTCCTGTCCACACTTAGAAGGCCTTAGGTTTTCTGGGGGTGCCACGAGGACACTCTCCGCGGGCGCTAAGGTGTCCGCACGAGGCTTCCACCGACCTGTGAGTCCGGCGGAGCGGTTACTGTGCTGCTTCTAGCTGGAGCGATAGTATTTCCCCAAGATTCGGGGGGCCGGGGGAGGGGGCGGCAAAAGGGAAGTAAGCTGAATGATTTCTTTTCCCAGTTAAGCATCGCCCGTTCCGGTTTCGATTGGTTCTTTTGCGTGGTTGTTTCAGAATCCACCACCAACTGCCCGATCCTGCATCGCTTATTGAGGGAAGGCAGGTTTTTTAAAAAAAAACCTTTGCTTCATTTCATCCATTGCAACCCCTGCGGTGCAACGCCCCACCTCTGACTACTTGCCTCTTTCACTTTCTAGTTTCTTTCTCAAAGTTTTCCCTGAGAGATGCTTGGTCCAGATGAGAGGTTCTTTTATTATTATTATTATTATTATTATTATTATTATTGCCACCATTATTTTATTATTTTATCTTTTAAACCATTTTATTGGGGGTTCTTACAACTCTTATTACAATCCATACACGCATACATCATCTCAAGGTCACTTGTACATTTGTTGCCGTCATCGTTTTCGAAGCATTTTCTTTCCCTTTCAGCCCTTGGTATCAGCTCCTCATTTCACCTCCCTCCCATCTTCCCTCATGAAGGGCTTGATAATTTGCAAATTATTACTTTTTCATGTCTTGCACTGTCTGATATCCCCACCCCCACCCCCTTGTCTATTGTCCATCCCCCTGGAAGGGGGTTATAGTAGTTCATGGTGACGGATTCCCCCTTTCTCCCCCCACCTTTCCCTTACCCTCCTGTTATGGCTACTCTCAATAGTAGTCCCAAGGAGTTTATCTGTCCTGTATTCCCTGTGTTCCCAGCTCTTATCTGTACCCATGTACATGCTCTGGCCGAGCCAAATATGTAAGGTAGAATTAGGGTCATGATAGTGGAGTGGGGAGGAAGCATTAAAGAACCAGAGTAGAGCTGCATGTTTCATCAGTGCTACACTGCACCCTGACGGGCCGTTCTTCTCCCCACAATCCTTCTGTAAGGAAATGTCCAATTGTTTACAGATTGACTCTGAACCTCCACTCCACACCACCCCCTCATTCACATTATGATTTTTTTTGCCCTGGATCCGATACCTGATCTCCAGATGAGAAGTTCCTGTAAGAGGCATCCCATGAGCATCACCACAGTGAATCTGTAACAGTAATCCTATGAGCAAATAATCATCGTAGTTGAACATTTAGCATGTTTCAAACACAACACTAAGTACAAGGGAGGTGCTCATTGTGTGATTTTTTTTTCAGATGAGGAAATCCAGACTTATATGCTTTCATTCGTGGCTATTGAGTCAACGTCAACTTGTGGTGCCTGTATGTATAATGAAATGAAATGCTGTCTTTTCCTAGGCCATCTTTCCTGTGCCACCTAATCATGTATGCTTATAACCATCCTTGTGGCTCCTGTACTAACACATCTCACTGAAGATTTCTCTTCTTTTTGTTGATGTTCCACATTGCCAAACACAATGTCTTTTCTAGTAATTGGTGCTTCCAATGATGTGTCCAGAGTAAGCAAATGGAACTCCCAGCATCCTCAATTCTAAGAACTGAGAGCAGTTGGATCTTTTCTGAAACGGACTCATTCATTCTTCCAGCACGCCTTGGAATATTCACAATTCTTCACCAAACATCACAGTTCCAGTGCATCAGAGACAACCAGTCACTTGCCCTAATCCCCACAGCTAGAATGGAGGCTGAGTGTGGAGTGTCAGCTGGCAGTCACTAGTGCTACCGCCTCCAGAGTCACAGTCATCTCCCACTTCCTGTCTCCTCTCTTTCTTAAGCTTTCTCATCCTCACCTTTGCCAGTCAAACCCAGACTCAGGGATCAGACCTTCAACCTTGGATTTCTCATGGCAATTGCTTACTTTGTTGGTTACATATGCTTGGGTGGGGGTGAGCAGTTGGGTGGAAAGATGCTGAAGCCTTTCAACATACTCACAAGAAGAAGGGGGGACGTTTGGGAAATTAGCAAATAGCTTAAATTCAGAAAAATCTCTGCCTGGGAGTGGGAAGAAAGCAACTGGCCCTCAGAAACAGAGCTTTCTGAGGAAATGATGTTGAGTTGGAGTTTCGGCATGGCAGGTAGGTGTCTAGTATATCTGGAGCATTTTGAAAAGCAAAACTAGACTGTCTCTATCTTGATATCCAAGCTTGAAGGAGAGCCTCTAGAGCTTAGAATATCATGTTCATCAGACTAAATAAATAAGTAAAGTTCATTCATCATTAAACTCCAAACCCAATACTTTCTTAATTAGATCAGCGCTTCAAGGGTGTATCAAAAAGTATTGCTATCAGGATTCCAGTTCGCGTATACATGGATTTTTCTTTTCAAATAAAACATGCCATCACTGTTCTCAGACAAGTTCTCAGTTGACCTCATGCGTGCCTTCAAACAAAAGTCAGAGCAAAACACTGTCTTCCAAAGAGACCTGCTGGGCCAGTTACATCCTTGGCAGAGGTCAGCTCAGAAGGTTATATCTATAGTTACTTAGGATCCCAGAGAGATGACTTTGATATATTTTCTCAAAGATCACAAGATCAATGTGGGAGCATATGTGGAGAAGTTTTGTTTTGTTTGTTTCGTTAAGGAAAAGACCAGGACCCAGTAGAACACAAAAATATATCCAAAAAAATCCATCAAGACTAAGTGGGATTCATACCAGGTATGCAGGGTGGTTCAATATTAGGTCAACATTATCTATCAAGTTGCAAGAAAAGAGCCAAGAACCACATGATCATGTCACTAGACTCAGAAAAAAAAAATTGACAATATTTCTAATTAAGAGACTCAGGACGATAGGATTAGGAGGAAATTATATCCAATGTAATAAAAGATATGTACAAAAAATCAACAGCCAGCATTACAATCAATGAAGAAAAGATGAAAACATTCCCATTAAATAATGGGAACCAACAAGGATTCCCTTTGTCCCCACTTCTATTCAACATCATCTTGGAGGTCCTTGCTAATACTCTAAGGCAGCAGAAGGATATCAAAGGTATACATTTTGGGGAAAGAAGTTAAATTATTGTTATTTGCAGATGGTATGATTTTATATATTGAGAACCTCAAAGGCTCCGTGCCGGATGCAAATATATATATATATATATATATATATATATATATGGTAGAGTAGCAGATTACAAGATCAACAAGAAGAAGTCGATTGGATTGCTATACAAAACTGATGGGATTACAGAAAAAGAAATCAGGAAAGTAATACCATTCCAATATCCAATAAAAATTGAAATATCTAGGAAAATACCTAGCAAAACAAACAAAAAGGATCTGTACAAGGAAAATTATTGGACATTATTATAAGAAACCAAAAGGAATTTTCACAAGTGGAAGAATATCTCATGCTCATGGATTGGAAGACTCAATACTGTAAATATGTCAATCCTGTCAAAGATACTATATAAATTCAATTCAATCCCAATACAAATTCCAACAACATTTTTCAAAGAAATGGAAAAGTAACTATCAACTTCATATGGAATCCTGGGAAGAAGGCCATAGTTGGCAAAGAACTCCTCAAGAAAAACAAAGTGGGCAGGCTTGCATTATCTAACTTCAAAACCTACTAAGTAGCCACAGTTGTCAAGAGAGCATGGCACTGATACAATGACAGATACTCAGACCAACGGATAAGAACAGAAAACCCAGAAATAACAACAGCAGCATATACACAAGTGATCTCTGACAAAGGTCAAAAAATATCAAATGGGAAGCAGATGAGCTTTTCAATAAATGGTGCTGGGAAAACTGGATATCAGTCTGCAAAAGAATGAAATAAGACCCTTACTTCACTCTATGCACAAGAACAAATCCAAGGTAAAACCCATAACAATTAGGATCATCTATGAGAAAATTGGGACAAAACTAAGAACCCTAGTACAGGAAATACAGACATTAGGAAGGATGTACACCCAGAGGAAAAGAAAATAGATGACTGGAACATATAAAGATAAAACACTTGTGCCCATTGAAAGAGTTTATCAAGAGAGTAATAAGAGAGCCCACACTTGAAAAAAAATAGCAGACAAAGAGCTTACTACAAAAATATACAGAATCCTGCAAGCTTAGAACAAGGGGGAAAAATGAACAGCCCATGGAGACTATGAACAAAGACTTGAACAGGAGGAGGGGGGTGATCAAGTCAACTTTAAAAAAAATTCTTAAATTTAAAAAAGGGCTTTAACAGACAGATCACAAAGGAGGAAACCCAAATGAACAAGAAACAGATAAGAAAATGTTCCCAATCATTAGCCATTCAGTAAATGCAAATAAATCAAAATGATTATTAGATGCCACCTAATACGCACATAAAAAAAAAACAAAAACAAATGTTGGTGAGGGTGTGGTGACAGAGGAACTCTCATGGAGCTATTATACTACCCAGCAATCCCCCTACTGGGCATAGACACAGAAGAAAGAAGTCATGTACTGGGGGCAATCCAGGATGCGATGTGGCACTGATATACCACATTTCTTTCAGATTTCTTCCTCTTACTATTATAGGCCTCACTGGTCATGTTAGACTTGCATATGTTCATTAGTACATTTAAGATCATTCAGCACATGGTAGTCAAAATAGAGGACTCCTCTGTGGCTGTCACCTAATCTGGTGTAAGTTTGAGTGTAGGGGTAGTGTGTTAGTCCGGGTAGATCAGAGGAACATATTTCATAGACATGCATATAGGTATAAGGAAAATGTTTATATACAAGAGGAACAGGACATTGAGCCTAGTCCAGTTCAAAGTCATATGTCCGATATTAACCCATATGCCCGAAATCAATCTATAAATCTCCGTTCAACTAACGAAGTCACAGGTCAGTGATGTGCAGAATCCTGGCACTGGCAGGGGTCTCTCCATGGCTCCTCGCTTCCAGGGCTCAGGGTCCTTCAACAGCAGAAGCAACTCATCGCTGTCAGGGGTCTCCATGTGGCTGTCCCAGCTTCAGAGGTCTGGCTCCATCAGGACTAAAGCCGTGTGGTCTCTCCGCCGACTCCTCCAGCTTCTCAGATGCTGCCATCTTGTCTTGCTCATGATTCATTGTCTCTGAGACTAACTCCCAACAACTGGTGAAGTTAGTCATCTTCAAAGGGAAATATCGCAAGATTTCCCAGAAGTCTCAGGAGAAAGCCATGCCCACATACAGGCCTCATCGGCTATTCAATGGCTATCTCCAGATGAACAGGCTAGACTCCACCCCTACATTTCAATCATAAAATTAACATAAGCACATGACTGCCACAGGTAGAGTCTGACCTGTCCATCTGGAGATAACCAATGAGATTTCTGTGTAACCATGGCCTTCTCCTGAGAAGTCTGGACAATGTGGTAATCCATCTGGAAATGAGACACTCTCTCATTTCACTTGTTAGAAGACTTTCTACTGACAATGCTTGCTGCCTAAGGGATTCCACTGACAAAGCTGGCTCCCTGCCAGACATTCCTGAGGAGAAGCCCCACAGACCTACTCTGATGCAGCAAGAAACGTGCACTGAGAGAAGCCACACGGAGACCTCTGTCAGTGCTGAGATACTTACGCCACCACTGGATCCAATGGTATTCTACCCACTGGCTTGTGATCATTCTGTATTTGGTGCCATTGCATGTGTTTTGTGAGTCTGAAGAGTACTTTGTAGATTGCTGTCAGACATATGGGCTAATATCGGACTTGTAGACTTGATCTGGACTGCACTGGGATGCTTTCTTAATGTACAATTACCCTTTCTATTAAACTCTCTCCTATATACATATGCGTGTTTATGACTTTGTTTCTCTCATCTGCCCAGACTAATACACCCTCAGAGACAGTGACAGGAGGAATGGTTCCCTGAAGGTATGGGAAGTGAGAGGGGGCTTGGGAGAGGGGAGTTGATAGCATTCCCGATGACTGTATAGCCCCACCTGATGGGGTTAAACTGTATGGGAAGGAAAGAGACATGTTGGAAAGAACAACATATGTCAATAAAAATATTATGTAATAAAAAAGAAAAAGTCGGGCTGAGCCCCGGTGGTGTAGTGGTTGTGCA
>PVJH01016520.1:0-50311 GCA_004026705.1 Nesogale talazaci
AATAATAATAATAATAATAATAATTTATCAAGGTTAAATGAGGGGAAGGAGGAGGGAATATAGAGAAGCGGATCCCAAGGACTCAAGGAGAAAGAAAATGTTTTGAAAGGATGATGGCATCATAAGTAACAATGTCCTTGATACAATGGATGTTTGGGTTATTATAAGAGCAGTAAGAATCCTCATTAAAATTATTAATTTTTTAGCAAAGATCTCTGTCTGAAATTAGGTGTATTCACATCCATAGAGTATGATCAGAAGGAATCCACCAGAGACTCAATCCAAGTGGGAACTCTGTAAGTGGAGTTTCCATTATCATTCATAGCACTGTGAAAATCTCAAGTTTAGGATTTAAAGTCTGATACCATTTCCACTTTGGTGTTTGGATTTTATTATTAACACTATTGGGATCTTACATGCTGGTGTAGACATAAGTGCCTCCTTACTCAGATGACCGCTTGTTTTTGAAACATGCTTCAAGATTCTCTTAGATGCGATTCTTCCTGACAGCTGGGCATCCCTCCAGCACAACTCTTCTTAACATGGATGAGCTAGTTAATTGTATAATATGCTAATTATATCTAATCATATCTCAATACAACTATTTACATTCTTGAAAACCCTCAGTCCCGGGCTGAGCCCCAGTGGCATAGTGGTTGAGTGCAGGACTGCAGCCCACTGGCTTGGCAGTTCACATCCAGCAGCAGCCAGCCTGGGTAGATCCCACAACCACCAGAGGGCAGTGATGCACCCCCCCAAGAAAAGAAAATATTGAAAAAAAAGAAAACCCTCAGTCCTAGAGTTTTGCTTTGAGTTACCACCAACTCCATTGCAATAAGTATATCTTTATAAAACATCACAAATTTTGCAAGTGGCCAGACACTTATTTATAAACTTAAAACCTATTAGAAATGCTACAAATTTTTTAAAGTCAGAGGAAAAAATGCAAAGGAAAAATTTACAGCAAAACAACATCTTTAATGTGTTGAAAAATTGATATATGTCCCTTTGAAGACTAAGTTGCATTGTCCCAAACTGTGGTATTTTTGATAATCTCACATGCACTTTTGATAGTCTCAAAAGCTGAGCTATGAAAGGACTGGAGGAGAATTGATGCCCTGGAATTATGGGCAGAATATGGAAAATATTGTAAACTGCAAGGAAAAATGAGCAATCTATGTTGAAAGAACTACAGTCAGCATGCTCTTTAGAAGTGGGGATCCAAGACTTTGTCTCACATATTTTTCAAATGTTATCAAAGGGATTAGTCCTTGGAGACCAGTTTATAGAAAAGGACACCATACTTTGTAAAGCAGATCAGCAAATCAGGAAAGCCCCTCAAAGGGACAGATGAAGATAGTGGCTATAACAACCGATTCAAATATAGCGATAATTGTGAGAAGCAGGTAGCACCAGGAAGTGCATCTTTGCATTGTACCTAGTGTTTCTATAAGTTTCTATAAGTTTCTACAGTTTATTCTTCAGTGAAATAGGGTATATTGGCTATCCCATGTAGCAGGTACTAGTTTTCCTCCTTGGATTTAATAATATTGATTTTGAAATTAAGTTTACTCCTCTCAGTAAATTCATGTACTTGCTTTTTCTCAGTAAAGCTATCTTCAACTATATAGTTTCTGTATAGTTATGCATGTTTTCTTTTTATTCTTCAATTTAAAATTTTTCTAGAGTGGTTTGCTTTAAGTATCTTACTTCTGGTTTTTCTCTTACATGATCCAAAAAATGCACATGCCCGCACATCATAATCATTCTTGGTACAATAGAGATAAAGCACTAAGATCCATTATTTTGTTGTTGTTTGTTTCTGGCATCACTGCCCTCTGGTGGTAGGAGTAGGAGGCCCAGCATTTGCTCCTGTGGAGCTGCTGATGGAATTGAACTTCCATCCCAGTGGGACAGGGTTGCAGTCCCGCGCACAATCACTACACCACTGGGGGTAAGCCGCCAATTATTTTTTAATTACATGAATTCATAAGATGATAACTATATCAGGCAATTCTCAATTTCACATAATCAGTTAATATTTGGTCTTATTTCTTTCTTGCTATATCAGGTTATTATAAAATGAAGTATAACTTCCCAATATATGTTAAGTTGAAATCAAATAGTAAATCAGCAATTTGAATATATTCAAACAGAGAAGTACTCAATTATATACCTTATTAAATGGATAACATCCCTGTGAAAAGAAAAGAGAAAATATTCCAAAATTTTTACCAGTGGATAAACCTAAAGAGTAAAACAAGGTAAGATACTTTTATCTCTATAAACTGCTCTTTAATAAATCACACATAAACAGCACACAAATAATTATCAGATGAAGCTTGAAGATCTAGAATCTTCATTTACATATTACCAGACACTGATGGCAATAAGTTCTGTCATGAGCTTGTCCATGTTAGACATGATAAATTACATCAGAGTTCAGATCGACTTTTCTAATGCATACTAAAAAGCCATTCCTGAGTCTGAAAATATGTATTTCCTTATGACACAAAGTGCGATATTCTAACTAAGAAACAATGTTAATTGTAAAATATTTATTAAAGATGTTTTAATAATCTTAAACTATCTTGGTTGCATAGATTCATAAGCTTGAAGATTTATAAAGTCTAAAATCACAATAGATACCATTGTCACTGCTGCTTTTAATTGATGTCTCCTGGCTTCTGACTAAGGGCAAACTTATGAATAACTACAAGATGATGCCATTCCTGCATTACTGTCATGCTTGTCACTATGCTTGAGTCCATAGATTAGGTTATTGTGTTAATTCATCAAATTGTCTGATTCTCTCTTTTCTCTGTCCCCCTGTTACAGTGATTGCTTTTTCAAAAGTTGATGAGCTAGAATCTCATCATCTCTGCTTTTAGGTAGTGTCCCAGTTTCATTCTTCTAAACCTAACCTTTTTCAATCTTTCAACAACTTATGGAATTTCTGTTTTTCTCCAATAGCATAGTTCCAAAGATACCTGCTTAATATCAATCGTTTTTAACTTTTTCAACAGGAAGAAGTGTGTTAAAAGTATTGCAAATATGGGGTTCAAAATAATTTCACTGAATTTTTAAAATAAGTCATTGTATTGTGGGCTCATCCAACTCTTTTTAATAAATCATTATATTGGGGGCTCATATAACTTCATTTCAGAGAATTTAAGTCCTGGGGGGAAATTGATATTGTATGTGATCAAGTCCTGTCCAGTTCCCAGTGATCCTCTGAGGTAGAGTAGAACTACCCTGCTGAGTTTCCAAGACCACAAATCTTTAAGGAAGCAGATAATCCAGTGATTTCTCTTGTGGGGCAGTTAGTGAGTTTAATCACTGATGTTGTAATGCACTTTCACAATGGCACCCCCATGATTTCTTTAGGAGAAAACAAATGATAAACTAAGAAAGTTTAGCTGGAGCAAAACCTCCTTAAGCTGGTAGAAACACTTCGATGCTAATTCTGATAAATTACTACATGGTCAGTGTGGATTTTGATGAAGAAACAACACTCTGGTCGTCACCAGAGTTTCTTGCACTTGTTGGGGGCGATATTCTCTGTCTCAGTTCTATGAATCAATTCTGACCTACAGTGGGCCTCCCGAGGACCCCTGGTGGCACAGTGGTTTCGCATTAGGCTGCAATCAAAAGTCTGGCAATTAGAAACCACCAGCTGCTCCAGGGGACAAAGAGGGGGTTTCTACTCTCACAAACAGCTACAGGTCTACCCTGCCCTGTGTAGTCACCATGAGTGGACATCTACTCCACGGTAGTGAGTTCCATTTGGGTCGTTACCCTATAGGACACAGTAGAACTTGCCCTTTGGGTTTCTGAGGCTGTTGATCTTTCTGAGGCTGTTTCTAAGGATGTTTCTGAGGCTGTCTTCTTTTCTAGTGGGTTAGGGACCATAAAGTCTCACTGCTATTGAGTCGATTCTCTCATAATATCCCTATAGGACAGAGGACAGCTACCCTATGGCTTTATGAGTAGAAAGTTTCTTCTTCATCCCAAAAAAGGGGTGGTGGTTTTGAACTCTAGCCCTGTGAGGTTCCCATGATGCTGCTACCAGGGGCTACAGAGACCTCCAAATTAGGACACTTGTCAGAGGTCCATTTGTGAAGTCTTTAACAGCACAAAGAGAAGATGAAGACAAAAGAAATCATCCAGGTGAGGGACTTCCTAGAAAGAACTCAAGAGAGACTAAATTGAGGTAGAGACACAACAGAGTTAGGGTTCCCACTTTAAATCACAGCTTTCTGCAAAACAGTTCTCAGAACACAAGCTCTAATTCAGATTTGCCTCGAAGACACTATCAGCTTTCAGAGTGAAGACTCAAACCAAAAAACAAAACAAAACAAACAAAAACACATCTTTCTGCTTGGAAACAGGTAAATTAACAGCCTTACCAACAACAACAACAACAACAAAATAACGTCTCCTCCTCCTAGAAGTACATACAGATTAAATTCTGTCTTCTTAAATATATTAAAGATACATTATTTAATGAATACCAAGTCATGTGTATTAAATTTATATGGAAATGGACTTCTAAGCTAAGACATGACATCAGAAGTATGTTTTTACTTTGGGTTGATTGTTATAAACTGTGGCTAGTAATCTAAGTGAATGCATACAAAATAATATTTAAATTAAATGTTAAAAAATCCTGTACCATACTACATGAATTTCCTTTATAAGAAAGTCTATAGTAACATTTGAACTGTCTTCTCCTTCTAGACCAGTTAGCTATTAAATTTAATGTAGTTTTCAAGTTTAACCATCTAGTGACTGACTGAGCGCCCATTGTGAATTTTCATCAGAGAGATGGCTCTCCTTATCCTCTTCCATTTTTCACCTCTACTCTCCCCTTTAATCCCATCTCTACCTTGGACGGATCTATCTGTTCTTTGGGGATTAAGTAACTAGGACAGCTATTACATTTATGAAGAATCCCACTTTATATTAATGCTCATGTACTCAAAAATGTATTGCAGGTCCTTGTTTAAGGTAACAGGAATTAGCTAAAACAAGAGGGGCAAGGGTTCCCAGCTTTAAGGAACTAACCCTTTTCCCACCCTACCTCCAATAACTGGGTTCAACTTTAAGTCGGAAACATGTTACCAGGGTAACTTAGGAAGTATCGATACAACATCAGAAACCTTTCTTAAATTAAAAAAAAAAATGCAAAGCTATTGTTTCTCCACAAATCTTCCATGAAAGGACGGGGTCATTATGAGGAGGCACTTACTCATGGTAATGAGCTTCAGAGATGTATATATTTCTAGGGGACTGTTTCTCTCTCTCAGCTCTCTTCCCAAATTCTACCATGATCTATATCACAACACCATAACAATTTAGCATCCAGGAGGGACACAAGTCATGATCCTACAAAATGTTCTCTGAATTGGAGAACTGAAAGAACTCTGATGGTGTCAAATAAGCAATGGGAGGAGTTGTAGATAGGGTAAGGCTTACGATTGAAATGATCATTGGACAGTGCTTGCTATACTGGCAGAAGAGGCGGATGCACTGTCATGATGAGAAAGAGTTCCTCTTTGCAACTTGCCTTACCTTTCTCTCAGCCATTCAGTTTTTCGTGTATTTAAAGATTCTTCATAATAAATTATCTTTATGATCCGACCCTAACAAAAGGAAGTTAAGTTATATGCATTATTGAGAAAACTTCTCTGTATCTATCCACTGATTACAGAGTCACGTTTAAACATGCTTTATTTAGAATAAACTTGTGACTATATTATCTTACATTACGGTACACTGCTTTTTTACTTCTCTTCCTATGGTGTATAAAACCCTATGTTCACTCATGAGTAGCAACTCGCTTAGCTCATTTGCTTTAATGATGCAATATATACTTTGACCTTGGTAGAAAAAAGTATTTAAAAAGTGCATTTTGTGAAGGCAGTACTCAGTTTATGGTAATGTTTTCAAGGCCTTGAAGAAGAACTGTTTGTCCCACTTGTCCCTGACTCATCTGTCTTTAGCAGCTGAATCCACCTTTGAATGCTGATGCTATTTGAAGTGGAAGCATATTTGTGAGCATGAAGTAGGGGAAAACGGAGGCTAGAATTATGTCTCTTCTCCAAAATACTATTTAAAGTAGCTTACTCTTCTAGGTAAAGAATAAGAACGTGAATTTCAGAATACTTAATTGTACATGTGAGGAGTCTATACATAGAATAGAAGGCCATACTGCACAGTTTAAAATCAAGAAAGGTGTGCATCATGATTGTACCCTTTCACCAAACTAATCCAATCTGTATGCTGAATGAATAATTAATGAAACTGGACTAAGAAGAAGAATGCACAGCATCAGAATTGGATGAAAACTTATTCACAGCCCCATTATATGTGCTTTGATACTCACAGCAGAGAACTTGAAGCACTTACTGGTGAAAATCAAAGAACACAGCCTTCAGTATGAATGGCCATCAACCTAAAATGCAAGAGCAAAAATACCCTCACCTGTACTAATGGGCCACATAATGAGAAATGAACAAAAGAGATTGAAGTGTAACAATGATTTTAATGAGAAAGAGGCAGCATTTCATTCTGCTGTACATAGTATTTTTATCATTTGGGAAACACCATACAGCACCTAACAGGAAGAATAGCAAGTCCTGGGTAGATAAGACATATATTCGCAGCAATCTTTCTTGTTGAATCCTATGGGTATGTGGATATCCAGATAAGAGAAGTTGGGATAATAGATTTGCTTCTTCAAAAGCAGGGCCTGGGGTGTTGGGAAGCAGAATGGACTCATCACTGACACTTCGGCTTGTGATTTGGGTCTTCCATGACTTCTGAGAGGACTGTTTCTTTCAAGAGTGGGATGCCTGCAATTACTGATCTTGCTAAGCTTCTAAGTCTGAAACAGACTTAACTATGTCTTCAGATGGATAGGTAGGTATCTAGGTAATACATAGAACTGGACTTAGCATCGTGCCTCAAGATCTAAACTTAGAATTAGAGTTACTTTAAAAGTTTTTAAATGGTGTATCCATTGTATAAATGTCTTCGGTATTTGAACTTTCCCTTCTGAGAGTAAAATAATTAAAACTTTAGATTTAATAAAACAGTTTATGTATTATACATGTGTATCTAAACATTAGAGTTTTATATTTACATTCTTTAAGTTTACTATGCTTTTTCATTTCTTCCTGTATATGACCAATCTGAGATTCCAAAAATTTCTATTTATTCAGAAATACAAGCCTTCTCTAGCTATTTATTTTGAGTAAGTTCAATATATTTGTTTCCAGAATATAACTTTTATCATTTCAAACCAGTCATTTCATGGACGAAAGATAAGGCTGTCTGTTCCCATAAGGACTTCCAGCCACAGGGGTGGAATATAGGGTCACTGTGTATCAGAAATGACTGTATTGCATTAGGTTTAACATTTGCCAGGATTTTTAAAATTATATCTTAATTATGAATATATTTCTTTTCTACTACATTATTGTTATTTAGAGTCCCTTAATAGAGTTAGGAACTACAAGTTTGGAGGTTTGAGTGGGCCCTCTAAAGAAAGATCTGACAGTCATTTTTTTTATAGGGACCCTGGAGATCCTAGGGACCACAAGTGAACACCGACACAGATGAGGACATTTGAGTAGGAATCCACTCCCTGCAACATGTTACTGGTTAGTGATACATACTCATTTTAGGAAACTAGGTAATTCCTAAAAAGAAGAAAAATCATCAAAGCTTCCACCACTCAGATATAGCTGATATGAATATTTTCTTATATAACTTTTCAATGATTTTGTGTATGAAAAAATGTGTATGTGCATATATATGCATATATGTGAAAATTACACATGTGAGCATGTAACATATACCAATAAACAATGTCATATTATATTCCTAGATCCCAAGATATTGTCAGTCACCTGGAGCTCAGGCTTGGTTCTGTAAATATTTTAAATATTTTCTTGAATCCACCTGGGAAGAGTGATCATGGTTTTCAGAAATAAGAATATATTTAATGAAGATGAGCCATTATGACTTCTTCTACACAGATTACCAGATCAATTGTTTGGGGCAAAGTAGTGAGAACATAGGTCAATCAGATCACTAGTAAATTTAGATTTTTTTTCCTGTGCCATAAATTTAGATTTTTAAAATATCTTACTCCTGTTTCAGAAAAGAGTTTATTATATGATATGTATAGTCATTTTTAAGGAACATGTATAGTTATTTTTAAGAAACTCAACTAGACAGTTTTATAATTTGTTTAGCCATAGTTGCATTCCTTTAATGAGAAAGTTTATGCAAGCATAGTTATTTAACTAGGTACAATTATCATTTACTTTTAAAAGGAAGTAAAGAAAGGAGGGTATAACCTTCTATTCTTGTACCTTTATTTGTTCTTAAGAGTGTAAAGATTTTTCTTTTTCTTTTTTTGTTTTTTCTATAGCTTAATACTATTTGAATATGCTTTATAACAGCGGTCTCATATACTACTTTTACACCTGTGATTGATTTAGTTCACTCAACATCATATTTTCTAGGTCACCCCATTCCAGGGCGTGTTTTGTGTTTTTTGTCATTGTTTTTCAGTTTTGTATAGAATTCTACTGTGCATACGTACCAATGCTTTTTATTTTTCTACGGATCGACATTAAGTTGTTTCCATCTTCTTGCTATTGTGAAGAATGCTATGATGAACATGAGTGTGCACATCCAAGTGGCCAAAATAGCATATGAAAAATACAATCACTAGCTGTCCAGGACATTCAATCAAAGCAATAATTAAATACCATCTGTGATCATCTGGGTTGACTAGAGAAACAAATATGGAGATACTCATATATGTGCCAGAAAGGGCTTTATATCAAGAAGTAATTGTATATCAAGAAAACTTCCAACTCAAGTTCATATATCTGGTACACATGCCATGATACAGCACATGCAAAGATCACAAGCCTGTGGGTGCAAAGTCTTGTGGATCCAAAGGTGGTGGATACATCTCCTGGGCTCTGGTAGCAACCAGTATCAGCCAACCAGAAGGTGAAGTCAGAGAGAGAGGGGTAGCTTCCCAGAATACTTCTTAGGAAAAGGTCATGGCACAAGGAAACACCATCAGGATGTGACCTGATTGACAGACCTGACTCCACTCCTACACATCTTCAGGTTGGCATGAGATTTTGTAACTACCACACCTACACTGACAATGACCAAAACATCAAGTTGATACACATACACACAACAGCAACAACAACAACTACAGGAGAAGGTTGTGAGATTAGCTCCATCAGATACTGTTGGTGAGACTACAAAAGTGTGCATCCACCGTGTGCTTGATTTCAAACAGCTGGGAATAGAAATTCCATATGACTCAGCAATCCCTGTGTTGCATAGATATCCTACCGAAACTCGATTTGTACTTGCCATAAATTGATTTTGGAGTGGATTTCCTTTATAATGATGTTATATAGAGTACATGTCAACATGCCAAATTGTATGTGCTGCTATATTTGATCTTTGGATAACATAGAAACTCTATTATTATTTTTCTACTTAACAAACTTTCCCCTTTTCATGTTGTATTTCTGGATGTGAGTCACTAATTCTAGATGATACACAACAGCAGGAAATAACCTCCAACTCGAGAGGTGATGCAGTTTTTATATTAGTTTGAAATTATGTGTAAGAAGGATCTGTCCTTTTTCCTCGTCATTATACAATTGTAAGCTTATCAGTATGGAATTGTGTGTATTTATTTATTCATTCAGTGGGTCTAAAACCATGATACTAATTCTCTTGTTCAAAGCTTTGGCCCTTGGGAGTGCTTTCAAGTTGGCATCTGTGTCCCTTTTACATGCTACTCTCTTTTTGCTTTGTTTTGGATTGACTGTGAGTCATTCTTGCATTCAGACCATCCAAGATGCTTCCCATCATTGTGTTTTAGTACATTCTTGCATTCAGACCATCCAAGATGCTTCCCATCATTGTGTTTTTCTCTATCCAATCTCTAGGATTAGCCAACATCACAAGGGGCTGTGTTCCTTTTTTTTTTTTTTTTTGACAATGATTATTTCAAATATCCAGACCTCTGGAGCTAAAACTTGTAAATATGTATGCATAATATAGATCTATATCTAGATGATACAAATACAGATAATACGTATGTCAATATTCATCAAGCTATTGATATAATTCATAAAAAGCTAAAAGTGGTCTTATTTTGATGACTACAAGTTAGTACCAAGGGTATACACTAGCCTTTCACCTCCATTTTATTTATCTATAATCCCCTTCATAGACATTAAATTATTTGGCTTCCATATTTATCAATCCTTTTCTAATTTCAATATCTTTTTTCTCATGTATATGTATGTAAAGTAGGTTCAAAAATTGTTAATGATGCCCCCATAATTGTAAAGAATATATGTAGACCCTTGTTATTACATAGTCTTTTCAACATTTTAAAATGTCGTCATCAATGAATTGCTAAAATTTTGTGGTAACGAGAAGTCACTTTAAAGTTATTTTTATGAAATTTTGTTTTCAACCAGGTAGCTAATAGAAACATGTATGGAGAAATCAAATAAATTATAATTTTGAATTTAATATTTTGAATTAAAATTTATTTGTTAATGCAACATCAGGGATAAATAAAATTTGAAAAAAGGCTAATCTGCTTGTATACTTTCTTGCTACTAGATATTTGGATATTTGGTAATGTGTCCATCCTTCATCCTCAAACAAAAAAAAAAAACAAGCTCATTCCTCTGGAATTGATTCTAATCCATGGCGGCCAAATAGGGGCGAGTAGAGTGGTCCTTCTGGTTTTCTGAGACTGAACATTTAATAGGTGTGAAATGCTGAGGGCCCTAGTGTTTGCATGAACTTCTACAAAGTATCCAAGGTCTATTTATATGATTTTGTCAAAGAGCTTGCATGCAGTTTCTCTATTTTAAATACCTTTTTTGTATGTAACCATTTTATCATTTCATAAAACTCCTCCATTGACTTTATAGAGATTTCACAGTGTCAAATTTATGAAGAAAATGAATAAAGATCAAAGATCCCTAGCCAGCATACTAAGGTGACAAGATATGGTTAAAAAAAAAAAAAAAGCAGGTTAACTTGTTTGAAAAGACTGAAGTTGTTTCCCTCCATAGGGGAATGTCCTTGAGTCAAGCATTGTGTGCATTCTTCCCTGTTAATCCAAAGTCATACCAATGATCATAATAGCAGACAGTTTAGGTGCAATCTATACTCACAGATCAGAATCCCAAGGTGAACCTGAGCTGATGACCCTAGTGAGAAAAAAATGAATCACGAACTGTCATCTTAGCGCTGTGGGTCATTGAGGTCTTGTGGTGGAGTCATTCCTAAGGTCCTCTCAGTGCATTTGCTGCTCTGAGCCGGGATGTCCTCCTCTGGGCTTGGTGGGTCATGCCAAGGTTCTCTCTCCCTCCCTACCCCTGTCCCTGTCCCTGACTGCTGCTTCCATGACCAAGAAAGAAGAAATCTTTGACTTCTTCAATCTTTTCTTCATTTATCATGATGCTACCTCTGGGTCCAGTTGTGAGGATTTGGGTCTTCTCATTGATTTTTAATCCATACTGAAAGCTGTAATCCTTGATTTGCATCAGCAAGTGCTTCAAGTTCTCTTCATTTTCATCAAATGAGGTTGTCCGCTTCATATCTTAGGTTATTAATAAACATTTCTCCATTCCTGATGCCAGTCTTAATATAGTCAGTTTCTCTGATTATTTGCTGAGAACATAGATTGAAAATGTGTGGTGAGACAATACAACCAAACACACTTATTTTCTGAATTTAAACCTTATAGTATGCCCCTATTCCACTTGCACAACTGCCTCTTGATCAATGTACAGTTTCCTCATGAGCACAATGAAGTGTTCAGGGATTCCCAGTCCTTTCAATGATAACCAGAATTTTTGATGAATAATTAAAATCTATTAGGGTATACTATAATTTTTTTATTATCAAAATATTATTATAGATATTATGTTGTGCCATGTTGTGTTTGATATATTTATTTTTCATAATCATGCAGTAGCTCACATTTGAAAGTAAGTATGGATATACTGTATTAAAGAAAACGAATATAATTAAATTATCCAGTTAACTTACATGTTACTAAGTAATTATACCCTAAAATGTTGTGATATTTATGATGATCCAAGAGTGTAGGTATAAATTTTGGAAAACATCATTTGATGCTACACATAATATATAAAAGGAAATAAATAAAGAGGAAAACTATTAAAATGCATGAATAATATTTATTATGTATATCATAGAGTTACAAAGTCTTTTGATCTTAGTCATAGTTGGCCTTGTAAAACTTTATTTTGGTTTAACTATTCTATTCAATTTTTAAAAATGTAGATGAATGCTAAACAGAATGGGGAAATTACATATCAAAGCTTGGATTGTGAGATTGATTTCTTGTCAGGATTTTGGAGAGTGACACACACTTAAAGCTTCCAGTTTTTTTTTTTTTTCTTTTTTTTTTCATCCATATAAAGCTTCCAGTTTTCAACTGGCTTTGTTGTTTCTGATTCTTTCATTCAAGAAATTTGGCTGCTGTCATGGTGCTCTTGCTGCCCTTATTTGTAAGAGGGAGATTAAGCTTCTAGTTGGGTTTTGACTCTTCATTTTTCTAGACTCCGGTTGACCCCAGTTTCAAAGTTCAGGTCCAATCCAATGTTGCTTTGGTTCTGACTCAACTGGGTTGATCCATTTGAAGCTTTGGCATGCTCACATGCATGTAGCATATCATCTAGGTTGGGTTTTATATAATAAGCCATAGCATAAATGAAAATGATGGACTATATATTTATATGACTCAACATTGTTCACACATCATAGCCTGCTCGATACTCACCCTCATAAAGGAAACACACAAGATATGTGTGCAGCAGTAAAATTGTGATGAAGAAAATAGATGATGCCAGCTATCATATAAAATAGCATCTACCATTTTTAAGGCTTCTCTCCAAATAAGCAGCCATCTAAGTGAGATATTGACTACATTCACATGGAAGCAGCACACCATCATCAGTCACCAAAAGATTGTCAATCATATAATCCAAAGTTGAAGGACGGAGTAGTATCAGAGCCTAAATTGTGAGAATCAGTTCGCAGAGATTCTGAATGACAAGGAAAGCCCAAGTGTGTTAGCTCGGGTAGACTAGAGGAAAAAATTTCATAGACACGCATATAGATATAAGGAAAGGGTTTATATACAAAAGGAATATGACACTAAGAAGGCATCCTAATCCAGTCCAGTACAAAGTCATAAGTCTGATAATAACCCATATGCCCAAAATCAGTCTACAAAGTCTCCTTCCGACTCACGAAGTCACAGGTCTGTGGGTGCAGAGTCCTGGCACCGACAAGGGCCTCCCCATGGCTCCTCACTTCCAGGGCTCAGGGTCCATCAACAGCATCCCGTGTGGCAGAAACAACTCATCGCTGGCAGAGGCCTCCATGTGGCTGCCCCAGCCTCAGAGGTCCGGCTCCATCAGGACAAAGCCATGTGGTCTCTCCGCCAGCTACTCGAGCTTCCTGGATGCTGCCATCCTGTGTTGTCTGTAATTAATCATCTCCAAGACTAACTCCCAACAACTGGGGAAGATAGCTTCTCATCTTCATGAGGGAAATATCGCGAGATCCCAGAAGTCTCAGGAGAAAGCCAGGCCCACATAGAAGCCTCATTGACTATTCAATGGCTATCTCCAGATGAACAGGCTAGACTCCATCCCTACATTTCAATCATAAAATTAACATAAGCACATGACTGCCACACCAAGATACATTTGTGGGAACTACAGAGGAGAAAGATCTCCCTCTCTGCGAAATGGAGGGATGAGAGGAAAGTGGGGTGTACTGGAGAGAGGAGCAGAGAAGAGAGGGATAAACCTGACATGAACAGTGAAAACTTTGTCAGCTGGTGCATGATCTGATTGATCTGATTGTAAACATATTCTGTGTTTTTGTGTGTTCATATTGAGGTTTATCTCAGAAGTGTTATGTAATTGGGGCTCATGCTCTTGAACTTGTGTTACATGTTTTTTGGTAAATGCAATACCAGATTGATGGACCTTTAGGGACAGCAAGTTGAATAAGGGTTTTGGAGACAGGGGGTACAGTGCTTTGGGGAGGGTGACAAAGAGTCCAGAAAGAAAATAAATGTTTGGAAACTGATGGTGGTGGCAACTGCACAATACTGCTTGACGTGATTGAACTATGGAGTGACAAATATGTGTATACTAACTCCCAATTAGTAATATAATTTGAAAACTAATTAAAATGCATACATGAAATGGACCACTGAGTAAGATGATTAACAGCTGAATACTTACTTAAGATGCAAAAAAGATCAACATTGTTCAAAAAATGTCTTCAAGTGGGCAAGTGTAGTAGGTTATGCAGATATAAGCATATAAACTTCACTAGTGGTAAAATCCGAAACAGCAAACTCATTGCATCTGAGTAGGTTCTGCATGACAGTGGCTTCACACAGGGTGTCAGTGGTTATGGATTTTTATGGAAGTAAACAGCTTCATCCTTCTCCCACTGTGCCACTGGAAGGTGAAACCACTGATCTAGGGATTCGTGGTCCAAAGCTTCTCTGCTGTGCCATCACTGGTAAGATGCAATTAATATAATTCCAATTACAGAAAACTTATTTTGGGAAAATAGACTAATAAAAAAATCTAGAAAGTAGGTAGCTATGTGGTTATTTACATGTATAGCAATGTGTATGATTCTGGATATGAATATGCTACATGAATAAGAATACAAAAAGAAACACTAATTAAAATGCTAACTCTTAGGATGTGGGTTTTCTTGCTTCAAGATATGATGCTGTGAGAGCAAATTAGGTGGGTCACTCTAACCTTTGGAAAAGGAAAAACAAAATCTCTAACAACATGGTGGCTTCTTTTTAAAAGACCTATCTGAGCAAAGTGAAATAAAAATATACCTTGGAAGACAGATTTCAGGCGAGCTTTGTCTACTATTTCTTCCCTAAATATACTTAAGATGGAGGGTTTCTCACTGGCTTTTCTAGTTTCTCTGCAAGTTCTTTTCTAATCTACCATTTAACTGCTCTGCACTTTCCACCTAACACCTTACCAATTGTATCAGTCAAATTCCCATAATGACTTGCTCATGTCGTGTACGCCACATTTACTCTCTTGGCTTAAATATCTGTTTCTGTTTCTCTCACTTCTTCGACTCAACGGACTCTCTCCTATGTACCCCACAAGGATCACATATATCTCTACATACAGGTACACATTCTTTATGAAAATTAATGTGTTAATGTTGCTGCTATTTATGCTTACAGGGGTTGGACTTAATAAAAATTACAAATGTTAATGATATGAATGAATTTAACTGAAAATTACTGAAATAAGGATAATGTAGTACCTTACTTTTCCTCATGAAATTATTTTCATGACACTAATTCTGACCTAGAATTTATGACTTGTATTTACTTGTTATCTAGTATATATCTAGGACCAATTATACTTATAATCCCACTGGTACCCCACGGTAAAGAGTATTCTATCCATAGGTGGTTGTGTCTACTTTTCTAACCAAGATCACCTGTTGAACACGTATTTTGTTCCAAACATTGCACAAAAACTGCCTTCAAGTATTTTACAATAAGAATGAAGTCATATAATGGAGGAATAAGCTTATCCTATACAATGTGCTGTAGACTCACTAAGAAAAAATGACTGGCTTTGATTTTTGAGTTTGATTTTTTTCAAGACAGCATTATATAGTAACTTAAAAGAGTAGTCCACTCTGAATGCATCTTCTTGCATTTGCATTGTCTTGTCAATAGTAAAATACATAGCGTTCTCTTGAACTAGACAAAAATAAAAAATGTAGGCTGAGCCCCGGTGGCGTAGTGGTTGTGCGCGGGACTGCGGCCCACTGGGATGGAGGTTCGATTCCAGCTCCACGGAGCAAAGGCTGGGCCTCCTACTCCCACCACCTGAGGGCAGTGATGCCTAAAAAAAAAAAAAAAAAAAATTTAAAACACACACACACAAAATAAATAATAAATGTAGCACATTGATTTGTTTTCCCATAAATCAATGGTTACTGAACAAGGTGGATCCTAGCTGAATGAAAGATGTGTTTGTTGATTCACCTTAAGTAATTGTGTGAATATATGAGTTAAAAAATGTATAAAGATTAAGGCAATAAGAACATTCTTGCATAGTGGTTGTGCGCAGGACTGTGGCCCACAGCGATGGAGGTTCAATTCCAGCAGAGGCTCCAGAGGAACAAAGGCTGGGCCTCCTACTCCCACCACCACAGGGCAGTGATGCCCAAAAAACAAAAACAAAAACAAAAGAACATTCTTATTTTGAAAAACATACTTTAGTAGATGAATGAAGTATTTCACCTTCTGTATAAAATACTTTTTTCTAGGTTAAATTACAAAAACACTTCAAGTTGTTTATCTTCCAATTTCATGTTAACATATTTTTGTGGTTGCTAATAGCATTGAGCCTGTCAAATTTTAGTTTAAATATAAAAATAAGGAAAGTCATACAGAGCATAATACTTTAATGATGTGTGCTATAATGATTAGCTCTGTAAGCCACTCTTTCGCATAATTCTGTTGGAATTGTTTCATTCCTGACACAATCAAATTAGTGACCTCATTGTTTTTCAAGACTTTTTGCTACAAATAGCTAATGTATATTTTTAAATCACCAAAGCCTACATTTATTTATTATATAGTGAATTGATATCCCTTATTCTAATAGTAAATGCTATCCTTAGTAGGAAATTTAATAAATGCAACAACTTACATAAAATACTACCATATAACCCCCATCCAAATGCCTATTTCTTTGGTATCTCTGATGTTACAGTTTGCAATATTCTGTTTACTTGCTCATTGTTATTGATATCCCCAGCTTTCATTTACTAAATAGGTTTGAAGAATTTCCTATAATATGACATCTGTATATAAAATTGGTATAAGCTTTTCTTCTGTAGCACAGTTTGCATTTATTTCCAAGTGTGCGATATCTTGTTTAGTAGCAGATGGCACCCCCAAGGTGCTTTCACTTAAAAGATCTCAGGAGTTCACAATGCTGTGGGAGAGGGGAAGGAATCAAAGGATAATGAAACACCCAGGGATTAGCATCAAGTCATTGTCATTCCAGCCGTGGAGAGAAGGGGAGTACTAGAGCTCAACAGGAACTGGAACGGGGAAAGGAGCCTTTCTGCCTACCCTGGGCCAATGTTAGCTAGAATCCCGAAAGTAAAGAATCTCAGTGTTAAGATATTGGGAGGCAAGCATCCTAGGACACAGATCAAGAGAGCAGGTGGGTGTAAAGATCCAGAAGCAAATAGTCTTAGACTTTTCCTAAGTTTCATATAGTAAAAATAGCACTTTAAGATTAATTTTACATTTAATTTTAAATGCCCTTTTCCATAGACATCATGTCACTTTAGTTCTGACACTTTATTTTAGTCTTTATATTGTAATGGACTCTTTTCAGTTTTTATATTATTCACTGTTCTTTCATTTTTAAAAATCCTCAACACTTGCTCTTCTCTCTCCCAATTGTTTGCTTAATCAAATCTAAACCACTCTTTAGAATTCTGACACATGAGTGAACTTCTCTTCAAAAAATGAGCCTGGGTAGATCTGGTGGAGACTCAGGGATGAATATTCACTTTATAATGTCTATGTGCACCTGGACTGAATGCACCAGGAAAGCAACAGCAGTTGGCCAGGAAACAGCTGATTCCAAAGAATCACGATGCCCCCAAGGGCACAGGTAAGACTTAAGTTTTCTTTCCTTTTGAATTCTCATTCTTTGCCTCATAATAGATTAGTTGAACTGCTCGGGCCCATAGACCAATCTGGACTAAATGCCTATTGAACTGGACTTGAAAAAAATGAATTGAGCTTTTCTCCCTCCCCCAGAAACCTGCATCTTATCCTTGAGCATGCATTGAGAGTCCAAACAGCCCATCTTTAAGTGCTCCTTCTGAATTCTCTGAATCAGAGAATTCCTTATCTCAGGTTCATTGTTTTCAGTCTGTTTACTTCTTCCCACAGACAAAATCTCTCTTCCTTCTGCTCTTCAGATGATTGCAGATCTGTGTTCTGAATGTTCTTTCCATTGCACTAAGGACCTCACTCCCCCGCCCCCTTATTATGATAATTAAAAAAAATCTCTTCTCGCTGAAGACCAGGTATGCTCTTTATTCAAGGCTATTTATACTCAAAAAAAAAAAAAAAGAAGAATCCGATTTTATTTCAAAGCTATGCATTTTATTTATTTATTTTTTTTACAAAACAACCTTATCATCTTCAAAGTACCCTACATTACATTAATAGATTTGTCAAATCTGTGATTCCACCCTTGGAAGCATTTCCCTAACTCATGAGTTTGGATGGCTGAAAGCACCTCCCTCATTTTTTTCTTCTCCTCTTCTAAGTCATCATTGTCCTTTCATGTTCCTTTTCATTCACCGAAACAAAAAGAAGTTACATGTAGCGAGGTCAGGTGAGCAAGGGATAGGGGACCAGAAAGGCATGCTGTTTTCTTCCCCAAAGTGATGCATTGAGATGGCTGTGTGGGGGGTACATGAGCTAGGTATATAAAGCAGCCCCAGGGTGCCACAAATCAGGTCTTTTTTGTTGCACTCTATCACACACTTTATTTAGAACCTCTGTATGGAAAGCTTGACTAACAATATGCCTTGGTGGAACAGATTCTAAATGCACTATGAATTGACATTCGCATTCGCGAAGTTGACGCACATCCAGAATTAAGTTTGTTATCATTCAATATTTCACCTTTATTGAAATGAAAAAGACACGTGTGCACTTGAGTTTTATCCTTACCGGTACAAGTACAAGTACAAAGGTACTTGTAAGCTGGATTCAACATCACAACAGTTTCTGTGGCTTTTTCCCAAGCAGGAAACAAAATTTCACAACTGCACATTGTTCTCTTAAATTGGCCATCACAAAAGACGTGGTTCAAGAGAAACTGCTTTTACAAAAAAAATGCACTGGGACCAGAGAGAACGTTCTCAGGCAATGTCACTGGGTGCACTATCTCAGAGCATGTGCTTTAATGCGCACCACGTGGGGAAAAGTATGTATTATGTAAACTCTGCTCTTCCCAATGAATTTCTGCCTTTTTGTGTGGAGGGTTTATTGGGAGTGGTACCTCTGATATGACAACTCATAAACTTTTCTCTTATTTTGAGACTGTTAGACTATAAAAGAAAGAGTGCACAGTCGTTTAACAAACCTTTATGGAGAGAAAGAAACTTTGTGCCAGATACTCTGCTGAAGGCTGGGATGAAGGGTGAAAATAAAATGTAGTCAAATTGTCTTAAGAAACTCACGGTTAGGGGCTGAGCTCTGGTGGCATAGTGGTTGTCGGCGGAACTGCAGCCCACTGGGTTGGAGGTTCAAACCCAGTAGCAAGGCTGGGCCTCCTACTCCCACCACCAGAGGGCAGTGGTGCCCCCCCCCAAAATAAAGAAACTCATGGTTAAAAAAAAAATTCATGGTATCACTGGGGAATGAGACAGTGTAATAAGTGCTTGCGGAAAAAGTAACAATAAATTTTGAAAGTTTGAAGGAGGGATACAGAATCAAAGATGTTTTCATAGACAAGTAAGTTCAGTTATTCAAAGTGCATTATACTTCCCTTTTTATTGGCCATAATTCAAATAGTCATAAACCTGGGACTTAAGAGAGTCCACCTAAAACACTATGTACCCCTTCCCTATATTTGTTTATGTCTGTCAAAGCAGCCAATTTAAGAATAAAAATGCCTCCAGGTCACCTTACAAGCATCTCTGTCGGCACACTGGCCCACTCTGTAATGCAACATTATCCGTCACTAGACTCTGTGAGAAAAGCCTCTGGGACGGTGACAATGTGTAGTCCTGGTCTTTTGTTGTATGAACTAATCCGTGGATGAATGAAAGCACTTGACATTAGCAATAAGTAGAGCAAACTGGTGATAAACACTGCTTATTTGTTTCTCCTCAAACATGCACACACATGATAGACCATACAAGAAAGTATACATGTACAACATAGAAAGTAATTTTTAAGAGTGATAAGGTCAGAAATGGGCATAGCTCAGATCGTCAACAGAGGTATAGAGAGGATCTGAGGTGAATCTTAAAGTGACTGACAGAGAAGAGTGGTTGATGTTCCAGCAAGTTTATGCGGGCACACGACGCTGTGAGCAGAGATTGGTTTGGTGAGAAAGGAAAGATGAGAGACTTAAAGAGCCTCTCCTTCTGTAATCACAGGACTCCTTCAGCACCCCTTGCAATCCATTTCTGTGCTTGGCTTTTATTTTACCATGAAATCATGTCTCCTTAAAATGCTCATGTATTACTTTAATTTGTAGATTGATTTTTACATAGATCTAAGTAGATCTGTATTTTTTAGAGAGCACAACTAAATAGACACTTTTCTCCAAAGCAGATGCCTGAAACATCAAATTTCTAAAGTCAGAATGAACAGAGTCTTGCTCTAGTGTGGATTCCCAAGGATAATTTCAAATAACACTATAAAAAATCTTAAAACATTAGTATAGCAATAGGTTTTAAGCTAACATATTTGGGCTTCAATGGATTGACTGTGACCATAAAGAAGGTGCACATTTGCCAGACTTCATTTCAGACTTGATTCACTGCTCACCAGTGACTCAGACCTGATTTTCTCACATTAGAATTCTATTTGTACCTTGGTTAGTCAACAGATGGCTTCTCCCATCTTGTCTTACATATTATGAATGTGGTTCACACACGAAGTCTGGTAAGTTCTCTGTTGAAATGCCGACAGGGGACATCAGCTCCTCTGTACCTGTACACAGAAATGAGGTATTTCTGGCCCTCTCAGTCAGTTGACCATGGTCAATTACTTTGGCTCCTCCTCTTTGGTTCAGCATCATGCTGAGGGAAAGAAATGTGAAGAGTGTGCCAGGGACTACCATGTGGCATTTTTTTTACTTCACTCATAGATTGGTTATACTCTCTTAGGTCGTGTGACAGGAAGAACCTTACTGTCTTCTAAAACAGAGTAAAAAATAATCTTCCCCATCTATGTTAGCAGTCACTCTGCTGAACAGAATCTCATTTATGAAATCTTCCATGTGAAGAATTGCAAGTTTGAAAAGAGGTGGACTTTTAATATCAGAGTAATTGTGAATGAAAACAAATTCATATTCCTGTCAGAGCGATTACTTCGATGTTATTTGGTTTTATGTAAGTGCTACTAGAAAATTGCATTCGAACCAAAAGGAAAGACATTTTTAATAATGGGAAAATTTCATAGCCCAAAGTGTAAGATGACTGCTTAGCTTTTTCTTCTTCTTTTTGTACTCATTTTATGTATTTTATGTATAAAATTATTTTATAACTATATTGCAAAGCATACATATCTTATCATTTATTTGCAAGCTTTAGATATCTAACCTAATTAAAGCAAAAAAGAGAAGAAGCCCTCTTTGATAGTTAATATTCTGATTTCGCTGAATATTTGCAAGAAAAATAGTTTTTCTCTATTTATATTAAATTTATCTTTTATTATAAGTATACTTCTGTATATTTTAGAGGAAGCATCTTTAATTATAATACACATACAATATAAAAACAAACGGTATCATGAGTATAAAGAAAATATTGAAGTTGTCATATATTTTTACTTGGAGTTATAATCAAAACCAATGAAAGAAATAGAAAAATAAAGAAGTTACTGCATTAGTCAAATCTGCTGCAAAAAGCATCTTTAATGTGTAGAAAAGAAACGAGTCACATTGACAACTCTGGGGTCCCTGCCCCAAGTCAGGAATTGTTTCCCTTTCTTTATATGTATGGAAATGCTAGACAGCGAAAATCAATCCCCATAGGAAAAACGGTGTGTCTAACTTACAGTGGTGACAAAGAAGATTGAAAGTATTAAAAGAACTGGGGCTGAACCCCGGTGGCATAAGTGGTTGAGTTCAGGACTGAGGCCCTGGGCTTGGCAGTTCAAATCCAGTGGCGGCTCTCAGGTGCAACACTGGGTAGTGTCCATGACCACCAGAGACAGTGATGTGCCCCCCCCCCAAAAAAAAACAAACTCCTAGTCCAAAAGTATCTGAAGAATTATCTAAAGAACAAGCAAATCTGTCTTGGATGACCTCCCCCACACTAGTCCCCAGAAGCTAGGATAATGACACCCTGTCTCACAGATCGTGGGCACCTTGTGAGAAGAGACAAGGCCCTCAGTCAGGCCTTCATGCTTGGGAAAATGTCGGTGTTGGTGAAAGTGAGGAAACCCCTCAGTAAGGAGATTAATTGTATTAGTTGTACCTGCTACAAAATGAGAATTATTCACTCCTATCAAATCTCCATATTACTTTTCTAGTTTAAATCAACACAATTGATTTAACTTGCCCCCATTAAAAGTAGTTTTATGCTTGTTATAGCAATATCCTTCCAAATAGATACCTTGGCTGTCATCTATACAGGGCCTGCGGCCAGATCTTTCTCCCTTGATTCAGCGGCAGTGCTTTAACGGCCAACGTGCCCATAACAACCAAGATGGAAACACTGCCACCAGGGCTCCATGGCCTCAGCCCCTCGTCCAACGGAGCTTATAAGAAAGCACCAAGGTTTGTCACATGCGGAACAGAAGCACGCATGCAGTCGAATAAATGGAGAGATATAGATTTGTGTCGTTTGCTGTCACCAAGTGGATTCTGACTTGTGGTGACTCCCGATTGGTGGATTTTTTTTAAGACTGTGCTCTTTTGGAAGCAGATCAAAAGACCCGCCTTCGCAGCATATCTAGGGAGGTTCAAACTGGCAATCTTTCGACTAGCATTCCAATGTTAATATCACCCAGGCGGCTTCATCATCCTAAATCTAGGGCGGAGGTGGGTGGGGAATCAAAGCCACGGATTTATCTTGGCCCTAGAGGACAAGACGGAAGTACGTACGCTGCCTTTCCTAGGGTTTCTGAAGCTGCACATCTTGATGCCAGTAGATGGCCTCTCTTTTCTCCTATGGAAAGTCTCGCATGTTTGAACTGACAACCCTTTGTTTAGCAGCTCCAGTCTCAGCCCATTGCGCCCCCAGAGATACCCATTATCAACACGTCAATACATTGTAGTTTTATATTTTTTAAATGTTGAGAATGAAAATAAAGTGGTTTTATAAAAGCTATCATAATTGAAACTCTACATTAGGATATTTTAGATGTTAATCGATATTTTAATATCTAACATTATGGGATATTCATATCAAGAAATCCACTCTGGAATACTTATCCTATCCTTGTGGAAATATGTGCCACATAAAAATGAGCAAAGTGAGGAAGTGACTTAGGCTTTCTGGTAAGGTGTATAATATTGACACAAGAAAGTGTGCCAAGCTTGAAAGGTGCATACAGTTTGCATGACAAGATTATTCAAATAATTTTATATTTCAATTATAATCACTATATGAGCATACACCTGATTGCATTTAAATTCATGTACACATAACTGTGTACAATCACATACATATAAACACTACATATTTTCTTCAAGTCTAATACTCAGAAGTACAATGAGGAAGAAATATTGAATCTTTTATTATGTTCAAGCTTGAAAGACTGCTCTGAGAGAATAGAGTGGGTCTTCATTTTAATATTCTGCAATTTAATATTTTTTAGTAACAACTATTAAATATTCAAGGAGGCAGAAGGAATTATCATGAAATATATATGCCTATATGTGAACTAGAATATTAATTTAGTCAAAAGTATTTAAGATGCTTCCATAAACAAATATGTGTGTTTTAAATTGCTAATAGATTTTGTTAGTAGGGCCTACATCTCTGATATAAATTTATGAGTTGATTATACAATGTAGGACTGAACTTCTTTGGAAGAGCAATATCATTAAAAACTCGAATAAATTTGCTAAGTAAAGACATAGGCATGTGTTTCCAAGTGCATACCTAAGCTTAACTCACAAGCAATATTCCAGCATGCCGTCCAGGGGTGCTAAGTTTGGTTCTAATATTTTGAATTATTAATACATGGACAGAGAAATGCCTGCTATTATTTGAATGCCAGACAGAATGAGCTGAACGCTGTAAATGATGGTCCTTCCAAATTTACCTTGTTCAGGTTAAAGAAATTCAGGGGCAACTCAAGAAGGACACACAAGATATAGTTCCATTCCTCCTAAAACTCCTTATACATTTTAGTGTCAGAAGCAAAGACATTATTAAAAATGTGTCCATAATTTTTCTTGTGGTCATGACAACTTCTGAATTCACTTTCATCCACTTATTTTAAAAGGTCTAAGAATAAAAAAGGAACTATAGGTCTACTTTAGGTGGTTTCAGAAGGTCTTTTATAAGGTAATAAATGATTGCTAGAGAAGAAAAATCAGAGCTGTCCAAAGGAGATAAAGGGGAAGGGTATTGCAAACAAAGTGGAATATATATATATATATATATATATATATATAAAGAGAGAGAGAGAGAGAGAGAGAGAGAGAGAGAGATTGACAAGCACAGACAAATAAGTACAAGACAAGCAAAGTTATCATTTCCTCCTTTCTGGTTCCAGAGCACTATACTCATTTTCAGTCATGGCACAGTACCACATTGCACTTTTATATGTTGTACTCACAAAGATGAGGCTGTTCTGAGAGAATAGACTGAGTCTTCATTTTAATATTCTGCAAGCTATCACATGTTAGAACTTTGAACCTAATCGATAGACTTTTGGCAATAATTAAACATAGAAAATAGAAATATTTACAAGCCATCCCTTAGGTCAGAAAAACTGTTGAGAGCATTTTAATGATGATTCAACAATTTAGCAAGTGAACATAAGAAAGTGCTCTTTTTGACCACCATAACCTTTTTATTTTAAACAAGGTGAGTAACTCATCTATGAAATAAAATTCCTGCTAGTAAATTCTTCCAGCTCTTTAAATGGTGAAGGGGAATAATAATTACAATATTGAATGGTGACTTATGGAACGTTGGTGGTGCTGTTAGACAAGTGTTTACCTGCTAACTAATATCCTTCTGTAGGAAGAAGAGGAATTGGTCTGTTTCTTAAAGATTTACAGTCTCAGAAATTCTACATATGATCTCTGTGAATCTGAATCAGCTGTCAATTTATTCTATGTAATAGCTGGCAGAGAATGTACCCTCAGATTGCCAAAAGTAATATGATGCATGCATTGTTTAGATAGATAGATTGATAATTTTAGAGTTTCTCAATATTTTCTAATTTTAGACACATCCTAACATATTTAAAACATCCAGTCAATAAGTGTGCATCCACAATTTTATATAACTTTCCAGGCAAATAAATCGGTGGAGGTTAAGAATTCAGTTGCTTTTAGGAATAGGGGTTGATACAAAGATGGAAATCACATGTGTCTACATATAGTCATATCCATATATACATGTTAAATGCAGTGATGCAATAGAGTACAATGTACTAATTTGTGGATTTTATAGATTGGAAATTTATATTCAGATCTAATGACTTCCCCGGATTGTAATTAGAGTACAGATTATGAAGTCATACAACAAAGAAACCTTACCTGGCCAATTGCCTCCAGCCTTCTATTCCCGCCAGGTGAGGTTGCAGGTAATCGGACTGAAAAAAAGGAAGTCATTATTAAATGTGGGGGTGATTTCTAACAAATCACTATCGACTAGGACAAAAGACAAGCCAAATGAAAAGTGACGTTGTTGTCATTAAGTGTCATCCAGTTGGTGCTGACCCATAACGACCTTGTGCACACCCTGCGGAAACGCTGCCCGCCTCTGAGGGGCTGCAGCGTGGCAGGGCATCAGTCCTCCGAAGGAACCTACCACCTGGTTGCCGCCCCTCTCTTTTATTCAACCTGATGTCCTCCTCCTGTGATTTCTATCTCCTGACCGCAAAGTTCCATCGTGCTTTGTCTCTCAGAAGCACTCTGGGCGTCACGCATGCAAAACAGGGAGGTTTGTCCTTTGACTTAGAAGATTCTTCTCCCGTGCTGCACGCAATCCAAATGCAACGACTCTTCCTGGGGCTTCCTTATTCAAGACACAACTTTCACCTCATGGGAAGCAATTGAACATGCCATGATTCTGACAGTACACTTACTCACGCCTCAACCTCTTTCCTTGTTTCCAACACTCTAGAAGAGGTCTTGTGCAGCAGATTTACCTAATGTTCCCCGTCTTTTGATCTCCAGACTACTGAGAATTTATTATGGATCCAAGCAAGACAAAACCCTAAAAAACTTCATATTTCTTTCCATTTATCATGATGCTACCAATTGATCAGCTGTAAAGAATTTGGTCTTCTTGACCTTGACTTGTAATCCATATTGAAGGTGGTGTTAGTCCGGGTTAAATATAGAAACAAATCCAGAAATACTCATATGTGTCTAAGAAATGGCTTTACCTCACCGAACAAGTTATATTGAGAAAACATCCCAACCAGATCAAGAGCAGAAGTCCAATATTAGCCTGTATGTCCTATGCTAGTCTATAAATTCTTTAGAATCACGCAGCACATGCAAAGATGCCAACTGCAGGAAGACCACAGGCCAGTGGATGAAAAGTCTTATGGACCCAGTAGCGAAACATCTCTAGCACTCTGGCTGCCATCAGTGTGCCTCTGTGTGGCTTATCAACAGAGGGGGAAGGAGAGAGAGAGTGTGTGTATTCCAACTCCAGCTAGGAAGAAAGTCCCCAGAACCTTCATGAGGAGGTCATGTCCACAAGGAGGCATTAATCATGATGTGACCTAATTGACAGGCTAGACTCCCCTCCTGAACTGGAGTGAGGGTGGGATGTTCTCACAATAAACAAAAGCTCTTTGATATAAAGCTCCTTCTCATACACATATGAGTTTCTTTGGATTTGGTCTCCAGTCAACCCGGATTAGCACAAAGGCTGAAGTCGTTAATCTTCATAAACAAGTGCTTCGATTCCTTTTCATGTTCATCAAATAAGTTTGTGCCATCTGCTTCTCTCAGGCTGTTAATAAGCCTGCTTCCAATCCTGATGCCACATTCTTCTTCATATAACCTTCATATAAAATATGCTGCTTGCTCACATTTTAAATTTTTCTGTACTTTTGCCATGCTCAGCAAATGGCTTTCATATTCCTCAAATAATTTCTCAGCAAGATGCCTGCATTTCTTGTGTTTGCATTATTGTCAAGGATACAGCTATTGGGGGTTTTCATTCAGCACAGTGGGAAATATATCACTTAATAACTTTAGACATCTCTTTTGTCCACTAGAATATAACTAAATTCCTGTAACATGGTTAAACTGTTTAGATCTTGAATTTTTAATAGTTTTTCCCTAAATCATTCTTCATATTGCATTTCCATTCTATCCACTAAAATACAAATTGTTTTTGAAATATGGCATCGAAAATTATCAACATTTTTCATATATTTTAATTGAATATTTTTCACATATTAAGAATCAAAATTATATTTCCTGTAGGAGTTTTAGTTTCTTTCAGCTGAGTAAAATATAAGCTAATTCTTATTTATTTTAATGTCTTTGTTGTCAGTTTTCTCTTTCTATATATACATTTGGTCAATTTACAGTATTCTGTTTTAAGTGTTTCAAATTAATTTATCCATTACTCTTTTTCTGGAAGTGTGTTGCATTTCAATTTTACTTCAAAAGTGCATTACACTTAGTAAAAATTTTAGTACTTTAATTCCTATATATAAGGAGCTTTTGGAGTCTTTCTTCCTTCCTTTTGATAGGCTACACTGTGGAGACAAGAGAAGATGTCTTGTGGCTAAAGAATTCACACACAGTTTGTTTACTCTTTTCATATGGTCTTTAAGGCTGAAATGTGTTCTTCATTCCCCACCTGGTGACTTCCAAGCTGTTGAACAAATAATAGTCTGGTGTTTATGTAAAGGTGAAACTCTATTCGACACACAAGCAAACAGTTGTGAATGTCAAACTCTGATTTTTAAAAAATGTCTATGTGTTGTGCTAAAGACTTGGTAGAAGGTAGTTTTTAATATCTCCTGTGGAAACCACTGTTCAAAGGGTGAAAGATGGGGCTGCCTGCTCCCTTAAAGATGGATAGTTTCAAAAGCCCACACCAGCAGTCCTATCAACTTAATGTCATTGAGTTTATTTGGGGTGTGTATTTGGTTTTGTCAAAAACAGAAGTTCAAATAGTTGGGGATAGGTAATAAAGCTAATGTATGCACTGTGCTTTCTAGAATTTCCATATGAATATATTTATAATCCTCTTTAGGGGGTTGGTTTCCTCTGTAACCATTGTTTACTTCTATTTCTGTTCTCATAGTGAAGGCTTCAAATTAAATTTTGTATACTTCCTCCTCCATTTTTGACTTTTATTCATTTAAGAAAAATATATATGTATCTAAATATATTTGCTTTTATGAATTTAAGAGAAATATATGTGCACATTGCAAATATTTACCCATTTGACTTTTATGATTATTGCTTTCTGAGACAAGACCTATTATTGTGATCTTCTAGAAACCACTCAACTAGGGTGCAAACAGATGATTTAAACTGTCCATCGTCACACACGGAGTCAATAGCAAGACAATGTCAGCCGCATAAATGTGGATAATATAAAATAATTAACTCAAAGTGAACTTCAAACTCATCCTCCATGTTTGGAAAATCACTTATCTAAAATGTAATTCTTGCCATATCACTTCCTTAATTAAGAGTATCAATAAATATATTTCAGGTTTGCATGAAAATGTTGATTTAAAATTATTTGACTCTGGGAGAATCTCAAATCTTATTTCCCAGCCCCAGTCCTCCCTAGTCTAATACTCAAGGTTCTCAGAGTGAGTAGCCAAGTGCCTCACCAATTTTACGCACTGATTTTGTGCAAACCCCAGCAGGCACTTCTGAGGACAGGTCTAGTGACTGGTTGTTGAAAAGCCAGCTTTGAAAGTTCTACTCTCCAGGCACAGGGCACCGTGCAGTGGAAGACACTCAGTGCCAGCAAGAGCATGTTCTACCTAATGTTCTGGGAATCAATATGAAGAAAAGGAAACCTTAAAATCTCAAAATCTTATCGCTTTTCAAATCCATTGTATTCATAGAAACTGAGAAGAATGCTGTTTCAGAGATCTCATCCGATCACCCATTTCTTGGATGTTTCTCTAAGGAGTTGGCAGTCTCAAATGAAGACAGAGATTAAGAGCAATTTCTCGACCCACCAGGACTTGATAGTTCCAACTGTCAGTTGCTGCTTATTGATTTAGTTGGCAGAGCTAAAATGTGCGCTTTAAACACATTTGCCCCCGTGTAATCACTGCGCATTCATCCTCTGCCCTGGAGGCATGGGAGCGATACCCATCTGTCAACCCTCTGGAAAAGGAGAAACATAATCCCGGTTCAGGGACGGAGGCCTGCCATCTGCTGAGACTTCAACGGGGTCTCTTCAGATCTCTCCCTAAACGAATCAGGAAGGTGAAGACATCATCTCAAATGTGGTGAGTTGCTATGAAGGCGCAAAGTTAAGCCGAAACTGATGGTCTCGTGGTGAGACAGTAAGGTTTCAGTCTGGGTCTCTGCAATTCATCCAGGAAAGAATAAAAAAACAGTTTATTGATATTCTCTCTAGGCATCAAATTTTGTACAAGACTAAGAATGTGACATGATTTATTATGCAAAAATGCATTGTTTATTGTCAGATTTGTGTTTGCCCCTACCTGCCTTTTTATCACTGCATTTCTCCCAGGTGAACATCAGTGAGCTCTAAAAGTAAATATTCTAGTATAAAATAATAACTTTCCTTTATTTATGTAATTCTTTGGAGTTTATTTTGGTTCATTTGTGCTTTGTCTAGAGAAAAATTAAAATTACAGAGTCGTGAAAATAAAACACACCTGCAAAAGCAATAATATAATCATCTTTAATCTTTTATCATTTTCTGATCTTTTGATTAGCCTTTTCCTATACATAATTACATAAATTACATATTATTGAGCTCATATCTATGTAAATATATACTATTTCGGATGTCAAAATTTTAAAAAACAAAAAAAGTTTAAAAACTTGTTTCCTATTGCCTTATTTTACAGACACATGATTTAAAATAATATTCATCTAAGTATAGTCATATGTCTGAAATGGAAATTTTCAAATGCCCAAACACATTTGTTGAAATTGTGTGACTCAAAATAAAATTTCCTTTGTTCTTTGTCCTGTTATGTATTCTGCGGGGACAAACTGAACATTTATTTTCTTAATGTAGAGCTACTTTAAACTACAGTGAGTACACGTGTGAATGCATTAAAAAGTTAATGTAAAAATTCCATTATATTTTATTTCCATTTCTATGAACTTTTTGAGGCATATATATATATGCATTATTATTACTTAGCCTCTTAAATTCCTACTAGTTTATTAGTTCTTCAATAACTTCTGCTCTAGTTAAGCTTGTCTCTGATCCTTTTAATTATTATCTACTAGACTTCAACATTTAAAAGTGTGATTTTGGGTGAGATATCTCAATTCTCTGTTCTTTCTAAGAAAAATCATTTGTTTCCACCATAAGCCAGAAGTGGCTACTTCTTAAAAATTATGCTATCTACTGAACTGAAACTTGGTAACTAATATTTGACTAAAGTTAATGTAGACATTTTGTGTTTTTTGAGAGCAGAATCCACTCCCATATCTTTGCCTGAACTGGGTTAAATACAATTCCTTAATTGAAAATCATAAGGAGAATGGTATATTCAATATCAAAAATGGCACTGAAATTAAAATTCATAAATCTACTAGCAAAGAAGAAAATGTGGTTGTTGTGTTAGCCATCAACTACGAACACTCATCAGAAAAAAAATTTTTAATGACAAATAGTTGTGGAAAACAACAAACTTTGAACAAAATTAACATAACACATTGTTTTAAGGTAATCTAAATATGTAGCCAGCAAACAGAGACAAACATATGCAAATATATGCACAAATATATACATGTACACACACATGCACACACCTGTAGTCTCAAATTTGGGGAATGTAAACAACATTTTAATTTGAGAATTAAACTTGTTTCTAATAGTTCTTACACACTTCTTTTTTTAATTAAAAATCATATTGGGGGCTCATACATCATTTTTCACAACACAAAAATACATATACTGTGCCAAGCACCGTTGCATGTCTGCTGCTGTTATCATTCTCCAAATATCAGCTTTTCCACTTGAGCCCTTGATATCAGCTTCCCATCCTTTCCCCTCTGTCCCTGCTCTCCCTCCCCCACCAACCCTCAATTCTTTATAAATTACTATTGTTCTGTCATATCTTACACTGCCCGATATCTCCCCCAGCCCATTCCTTTGATGTCTGTCCTCCAGATGGAGCTTATGTGTATATCCTTGCAGTTGATTCCTTCTCTCTACTCTACCTTCTCTCCTCCTATCCAGCAGCTCCAATCTCACCACTGGCCCCAAGGGACATATCTGTCCTGGGTTCCCCATATCTCCAGCTCCCCTCTCTACCAGTGTACCTTCTCCAGTTCCACTGGATTTGTAAGGTAGAGTTGGGACTATGATAGTCGGGAGGAGGAATCCTTCAGGAATAAGAGGAAAGTTTTATGCTTCATCACTGCCTCACTGTACCTTGTCTGACTTGTCTCCTCCCCGTGACTCCCCTGTAAGGGAGTGACCAATTACCCATCAGTGGGCCTTAGGTCCCCACCCTGCTCTCCCCCTCATTTGTTATATTGTGATTCTTGTTCTTGATGCTTAATACCTGCTCCCTTCCACCCCTTTTGATCACATAGGCTTGTGTGTTTCTTCCATGTGGGCTTTGCTGCTTCTGCACTCAACGGCCACTCATTTATCTCAAGACATTGAGACTCCAGACACTTTATCATTTGGTAGCTGGGCACCATCCATTTTTTCCACTCTGCCTCTGTATTCATTTTTCTTCAGTGATCATATCGGGCTTCAATTGATCCATTGATTTTGATTTGTTTTCTTTGATGCTTGATTGTTTCAGCACCTCATGATCACACAGGCAAGTGTGCTTCTTTTATAGAGGGCTTTGTTGCTCCTGAGCTAGATGGCTGCTTGTTTATGCTCAAGGTTTTACAACCCCAGACACTGTATCTTTTGATAGCTGGACACCATCAGCTTTCTTCACCACTCTTGCTCATGTGCCCACATGTCCTCAGTGGGTGCCTTGGGGAGGAGTGCACAGTCTTACACACTTTTTAACTGAAAATATAAGACACATTAAAATGTCTCATAAAATGCTGAAAATTTTTTGATATAAAACATTTTTGTTGTTATCAAGCCAGTTCCATCTCATAGAACCAATATGTAACTATTGGTACAGTTGTGAGGATTTTGGTTTCCTTTATGTTGAGTTTTAATCCATAATGAAACCTGAAATCCTTGATTTTCATCAACAAGTACTTCAAGTCCACCTCACTTTCATCAAGAAATGTCATGTTGGCTCCATATTGCAGGCTATTAATAAGCTTTCATCCAACCTTGATACTGTGATCTCCTTCACTTAACCCAGCTTCTCTAATTACAAGTTGAATAAATACAGTAAGAGAATACAACCCGGTTGCACACCTTTTACTGATTTTAAACCTTGTTCTGTTTACCTAATTGTGTTTTGATCCATGTACAAGTTCTTCATGAGCACAATTAAGTACTTCATTCTTCTGAAGGTTGTCCCTAGTTTGTTGTGAATTATTTAGCCTTTGCATAGTCAATGAAACATGAGTAGATATCTTTCGTGTATCTACTGGTATAAGACAAAATCCATTTTACATCAGCAATAACATGCCTTGTACTATGTGTTTTTCTGAGATCAGCCTGAGTTATTTCAATTTAATATATGCTGAGTATGCTCTTACTTTTTTGGTTATCTAACTCTAGGGTTTTTGCACATTTCATTACAATATTTCACTTTGTCTTCTTAAGCTGTTTTTTGAAAATTTCTGTTTAGCTCGTTGAAATCATCATTTTTTCCCCATTTGCTTTCGATATTCTCCACTTAGAGACAAGTTTCAGAGGCTCTTCTGACATCTACTTTGATTTTTCTTTCCTGTATTCTTAATGGTATTTGTTTTATTCACATATGATGCTATGAGATCCTCTCACAGTTTAGCAGGTCTTCTGTAATTGGTGTATAATGTGGTAAATATGTTATTGAGATGTTCTGGAAATTCAGGTGGAATATTCTCAATGTGATATTCTGACCCCTATGGACTTTTAAAAAATGTTCTTCAACATAAACATATATATAAACCATTTATGGTCTGTTTTACAGTCAACCCTTGGCCTGGTTTTACCTTCTGATACTGAGTTTCTACATTGTCTTCTCCCACAGATGTTGTCAATTTGATTTCTTTGTATTCCCTCTGGAGAAGTCCACATCACTAGTCTCCTTTCATGTTGTTGAAAATGGTATTTACTGTGAACAACTTGTTGGTCTTGTAAAAGTCTATCATGCTCTCTCCACCTGGGTATCGATCACCCAAGACCATATTTTCCAACTACTCTTCTTTGAAATGCCCCTTTTGAAGATGAATACTATACCATTCTTCTTTATTTTGTCATTTCTAGCAGAGCAAACCATCTGTTTTTCTGATTCAAAATGACCATGTAATGAAATTTTTAAAAAATTCTATTCAGGGCTGAGCCCCGGTGGCATAATGGCTGTGTGTGGGCCTGTGGCCCACTGAGTTGGCAGTTCAAATCCAGCAGCAGCTCTCCAGGAGCAAGGCTGGGCCTCCTACTCCAACCAGAGGGCAGTGATCGCCTCCCCCAAAAAAAATCTTGTTCAGCCCTTCATTTTTGTCCCTTCATCCCTCCCTCTACCTTTCCATTTGATTTATTTTTCTGATATTTCAATGTTGACATGTTCATCTCCTGTATTCTTATTTGACTCTCTCCTTTCTTTCTATTATTTTATTTAAAATAGTTATTATCATCATTTAATATATAAGGCTATTTAACATATCAAAATGTACAATATAAGCAAATGCAGAAAATAGTTATTGCTCCACATTACAAAATTAAGTATAGATTTTTGTGAACAGTTTTTCTAAATCATTTCACTGGTGTATATTATAACATAGATTATATAGTTTACTTTTGCAGTGACACTCAGTTTGAGGTATATAAAGTGACTCCCTTGGATAGCAAATATATTCTATAAATTGGTCTGGGTCATAGTTTGTGTCTAGTTTTATTTTTGGTTTAAAAATCATATACTCCAAAGCCAAAGAGGGAATATTATCAGATTCTCAATTGTGATATTCTGGTTTGTAGAAGGCAATGGATGACAGTGGAAGCCCAAGACACATTTGTGAGGTCTACACAGGAAATAAGCCTCCAGAGATTTCTTGTATCCATAAATGAGAAGTGTTAATAAACTTGCTATCAAACAGAGTATTAGAGAAATGACTTTGTGAAATCAAAATGATAAACCTCTTGTTAGCTGTTCAAAGCTTGTAACTTGATTCCCCACAGATACACTTTGAGTCTGGTGTGGTTTCTAACATTTTCTGTTTCTCTTTTCTTTTTCATGTTGGGGTTTATCACTGATGCTGTGGTTGTCACCTAATTTCATGTCAACTTGGTAAATAAGTGTAGGGATGGATTCGAGTCCATGTATGATTGGAGTCTAGCCTGTCAATCAGGTCAGAGTCAGATGATGCCTCCTTCTTATGGACATGACCTTGTCATGAGGATTCTGAGAACTTTCTCTCTCTCTCTCTCTCTCTCTCTCTCTTCTTCCCTCCATCCCTTCACCTTCCTGTTGACAAGCCGAGAATTGCTGAGGCCTGTGACAGCCACTCTCTGCTTCACCTTCCTGCTATTGTCAGTGCGAGAGCTGCCAGAGCCACACTTAGATCTGTGAGAGCTCTGGAGATGCTTCCACCACCACTGGATCCACAAGGTTTTGCACTCATTGACCTGTGATCTCCCTGCATTTTGCATCATTGCCTGGGGTGCATGAGTCTGAAGAGGAATGTATGGACTAGTATGGGACATATGAGCTAATATCAGACTTATGAACTTGATCTGGAGTGAGCTGGGATGTTTTATTAGTGTACAATTACACTTTGATTTAAAGTTCTTTCTTATACATATTACTTGACTCACTGGATTTGTTCCTGTAGTCAACCTGTTCTATCACAGATGTATTTTGTCATTGTGGATAGTCCTCTTGAATTTTTGTTATATGTTTTTCTGTGTTGGGGTATATAAAACCTGGGTTTGATCAACCTATAGAGACAGAAAGCAGAATCAGGGTTTGTGGAAGGTACGGAGGGAAGGGGTGGTAAAGGGGAGTTAATATCACAAAGTTCAATAGAAAGAGATATTTTTGAAGTTGATTGTGGTAGAAATTGTAAAATACTGTTTGAGGTAATTGAACTATGGAGTTATCTTATATCTATATTAGCTCCCAATAAAATGGCTTGAAAAGAAAAATAGCATAGATGTATCAAGCTATAAAGTTAACTTATGTGCATTTTATTGTTGGTCAATTATAACATAATTTTAATATAGGCATAATTTGTTTTATTTTATCTGTTTTTGTTGTGCTTGGAAGAAATTTTGTCTTCTTACAAATTGAAGGCATGTAGTTAACCTGCTTAGAGGCACAACATGTGCTTGCTGTGTGTGTCTGCGCTGTATTGTGAGAATTCTCACAAAAAATTCCAATGTTCTTCCCAATACAATTGCACCATTAATGGATTGTAGTTCCAACATAACTTTTCTTTACAAATAAGGGTGCTTTTATTTAAAAATAATTTATAGCCATAGTTTCAATATTAACTTTATAATGTAAGTGTACACATTCAGAATGTTGTGCTTATGTTCATAAACAGGTACTGAAAATCTTTAATCTCATAATATTCCAGTTTATTCAGTTTTTCTTTTAAAGAGTAACTTTTAATGTTCAACAGGAAATTTTAATTATCCGTGTAACTCTGTAATAGAGTATTACAAATCTGAGAAGAAAATTCTTTTATCAATGAGGTTTTAAAAATAACTAGGAAGAAAGCATTGACTAACCTATGAAACAAAGATACCGAGTCAGTCAGTAATAATCATGTGATTACATGGGTTGTTTTATTTTATATATTATTGTGAATTAGGCAGGGGATTACATTTCAAATCATCCTTTTTATTTCAATTACTTAAACAGTTTATCTTGTTGTGTTAGAGTTCTCTAGAGAAACAAAACCAAGACTCTAGTAATTCTCTTTATATATTTATATAGCTAGAAGGATATATAAGAGAAGAAATAAACAGTTAACTAATCTATAAAGCAGTACAAATGACTCTGTGCAATTTACTTGCATGAGACAGCTAGTAGACTGGCAGTCCTTGGAGCTTTGAGGACCACTGGGTAGCCCTTCTGTAGAGCAATTCAGGCTATCTGGCCACAAGCAGCAAACAGCAAAGCAGGTCACCAACAGTCAGCCAGATGGCAGAGTCCAACAGTCCCCAGCTCAAGAGTTGTATATTCCAGGAGTGTGGTGAAGCAGGACTTGAAGGAACTTCAACTTACAGCAACACAGTCCACAGATTAGGTGTCCCACGGGTAATGCAGCTTTCAAATTGAAGCACAGGAAAAACAAGGCAGCCAGTTGCACACTGTTCTAAAAGAGGGAGAAAGGTGAGGTTCACTGAACCATTTATATCTCCACCCTTCAATTAATATCACATGTGTTCATTGGCCATGTTGTCACAACAAGCTTACCTATCTTCATTAGTCATGTTGGCACAACAAACCTACCCATCACAAGGGTTTTATATGTTTTGTTTGTTTGTTTTGTGTTTTTGGCATCACTGCCCTCTGGTGGTCGTGGGCGCTACCCAGTGCTGCTCCTGAGAGCCACCGCTGGATTTGAACCGCCAAGCCTGCGGGCTGCAGTCTTGCACTCAACCACTTACGCCACCGGGGTTCGGCCCCACAGGGGTTTTCTATATATAGCATCACATCAGTGAGAGTTGCACTTCTTCTTTGTCTATTTATATTCCGTTGATTTCCATGGATAAGCAAGAGATTGGATGAAAATGTAAGTGGCCCAGTTCTCCATGCTCATCATCCTGAAATCTGGAAGGCTAATTCTGGTGAGAGAAGACTCTTATAGGTAGGAGATAAACATGGCTTTTAATACATAGTCTCATGACTGAAACTATGTTTTAGTCTTCTCTCACCCTTCATAGAGGGGCTGGGATAAAAAGTATGTGTGGCTGTTCACTAAGCGCTCAGAGGTTACCTGCAGTTAAGAGCAAATGGATTCTTTGCCTTCAAGAGAAGCAAACTCACGTCTGGCATCTCCTTTTGATATTGACCACCGATGGTTCCTCTGAAGAGGGCTCAAGTGCGTACGAGGTGAGGCGTTGACTCATACTGCTGCCCACTCATTCTGTTACTGTTCCCTCTGTTCCATGCATGCCCATGGAAAGATGTGTAAACCCCAGGGTTTTATCTCCCCATTGAAAAATATGTTGGAATAGGGATCCTCAGTGCCTTGCTTCTGTCTGTCTTGTTTTCTGTAGCCGCCAAGTCTCTCCTAAGGACCCTTTTGGTTTGTGAAGCTGGAAGTCAGTGATTACTTTCTGTCCTCTGATGGCTCTAGTTCTAAGAACTTCTGAAAGTGGTATTTTAACTTTCTCCTCCTTCCCACGAGTTTTTGTATTGTTGCTTTGTTATAAAGGGGCACGATATAAAGCCCTCCAAATGCCAAAACTACCTGCTGAAGGAATACAAACTGTGCCCCTTTTCAATGTTCTTTGAGTGTTGTGGGGGGGGGGGAATCTGAAGGGGCAAGACCAGGGTTGTAGGTCAAGGTCTTTCCAATGACATGGGCATAGAATGGCCCTGGCTGTCCTGGAAGTATAAGCAGGTACATCGTTGAGCTGAGGGAAACAATCCAGTGCACATTTTTCTGGCTTTTTCCTCACCAAAGCCATTTTCAATTTTCTTAAATCTTCTTCCCAATGGGAACGCACAAGAAATATTAAAAGCTCAGAATGTTAAAAGATATGCTGTTGTCCTCAACTGCTTTCAAGTGATGGGAGCGATAGGAACAGCTGAATAAAACATGGCGCATATGATCCATAGGATCTTGCTTACATTTTTTTTCTAGGTCTTTCTTCCCTGCCTGTCTTGGTTGGAAGCTGCACTCAAACTTGCCCAGCATCAAAGCAACACACAGGATTTCATGAAAAAGAAATACTTGCTCCACAAAAGGGCCATTGGTCAGAAAGTAAAGGTGGAGCTCCTGTCTGGAATATAACAGCTCTCCCACTGAAGCACCACTGTTCCCTCATTAGGAATTACAAAGAAAACTGTTTTAGTTTTAAATATAAGGAAAGCATTTTAAGATAAAGGAACATGTATAAACTATGTCGGAGCTCGGCTGGTGTAGGGATTACAGTTGGTGTCGCTAGCTGTGAGGTTTGCGTTTGCAAGCTACCAGCAGTTCTGCAACCTTTATATCCCTTTACAGAGCTATAATCTGTAAAACTCCCTGGATGAGTTTGACTCTGTCCTACAGGGTCGATATAAGTTGGCATCCACATGTTGGCAGTGACCAATAATCTATATGACAATAACTTTATTTAAAAACTATGTAATTTGTGTAGAGATTTCAGACTTAAAGATAATGGTGGAGTTTATAAAATCTACCCAACATCATATAATAAAGATAAAGCATTTGGATGCTGGGTGTCAGAAAATAAGTATACTGCTTGGCATTACATTTGATCTACCCCTTATATCGTATTTTCTTTCTTTGTCAAGAAAGGGGAAGGCAATTATTTTCTGAAATTTAGAGAGTCTTTTCTTAGGGAATGTGCCGAGGAACCATACCCTTTCGTGCTTGAGGTCAGGGATTCCATGGACTTTGGTGAAATTTATGCATAGGCCTACAAAAGTCCACAGACGTCAGAGTAAGAATTCTTGCTCAAAGATGTTATTGCATCATTCTAAAGGACCTGAGACAAATAGAAAACAAGTATTTGGTCAGACAACAATGCATCTCTTCCGATCCAAGGAAGGAAAGCAAACTCAAGCTTCATAAAAGAGTATTGTCAACAGATCAATCATCTGCAAAGAAAAGTACATTCTTGCCTATATATTTTTCCAGATGTAAATGTATACTTTTCAAAAATTATACTGAAGGATCTTGAGTTTTCTAAAGACCCATCAGAATTACCAAGAAATGCAAATGGTTAATACACAGGACAGCTAATGAAGAGGTTAAAGATTTGAGTGTAGAAACACCTCAAAAGAAAGGCCTTACAATTTACTTACCCAAAAAAATGACACTGAAAACTTTATGAAGTTTCCATTCCACTCTGGCCTGACAGATGTCCACACAAGTGGGAAGACATTCCAACCTCAATGGTTTATATACACCATGCGATTGGTATCTCCCGCTCCATTTCAGTATCTGCATCTGATTTCAACATGATTTTCTTTTCTGCTTTGTTATAGAAAGCAGACAAGGAAGCAAGGAAGGAAATAAAATATTAACATATTACAATACAATAACATATGATATAATTATATATCAATAAATTAATGCTGACATGCATACAAAAGCAAGGAAAAGATCACTGTGACAGTGTATCACCACACATGCACACATTAATTGCATAAAAAATGTGTTCGAACCATCTCTGTGGTCAGTGACTGGATGAAGACAAAACTTCTCAGTATATTTACTTATTTCTTGGGATACTTTAACAAAGAGGGTCAATCAAAATAGTGGCTTCAGAGGGTTCATGACACTCAATCCAGAGAAGAACAGTAAGTGAAAAATGTTATAGTAACTGTTTTTCAGAATCCCCTGGGTTATGCTTGCTAGATTTTCCTGAAAGACTTGGGACTATCACAGCATCGCATTAGGAAGAAGCTTTAAGAAAATTGAAAATACTATTGGTGAGAAAATAGGGCATAAAATTTGCACCAAGGGATTTTTCTTTTAAGTACAAAAGTGTACCTGTTCATTCTCCAAGGACAGCCAGGGCTGTTTTATGAAAATATCACTGGGAAAACCTATTATATCTTCCCTACAATCCTGATCTTGCCCAGAACTAAACTCTGTGACAAAAGAATATATACTTCATACACATTGATGAAATAAACATTTTAAAGTATTATGCATGATAAAATATGAACTTTAAATAATACTCCACTGATCAAGAAAATTGTCCAACCACTTTATAAAACAAATCTCTGGAGATAATCAAATAAATTTGTCAGTCAAATTATGATTTGTCTTTTATTTATGTAACACGATTTATAACGATTATGAAAATAGAAAGGTATTTGTTATTTAATGATTTTATACCAATGATTAGATAACCATCAGCTCTGGAGACACTATACATACATGGTAATAGAATTATATATTTTATGTGCATTTTGACACATATATTGTGCTCTGATATTGGTTATGAAATCTTCCCAGTCTTTTTTATATTTGGTTCTATGACTTTTGTCTGTCCAGATACTACCTTGTTACATTCTGACTTTTTCTGAAATATGTACCATTGACTAGATTTCAGTATCTTTTCCAAAATAGGCCCTGAAAACAATATAAGACCTTCTTCAGGGGTAGTTGGAAGTGTTATACATACTTAGAGGCATTCTCCATCAAACACCCCCTCAGCTATGTGAAATAAATAATTTAAGCACCCTTGCTATAAAGAAATCCACTTATCCAAACTTGCCAATAAGATTTCTCATGCCAATTCTGGAGTTGCCTCTGGCTTTGCAGGTGTTCTGAGCTATGTTGTTGCCTATGAAGACTTCTTAAAATGGCAATGTCATAAATCTACCTCAGTTATATTGGCATATGATAAGCATCCATCCACGCTTTTTAAAATTTATGACCAGCACACATATGAAAATTTTATTCTTAGATGATTGGTGCTAATCCCCATAGACCCTCAAAGAAAGTGTGTGTGCATGTATTTTAAAACATAAAGTCAATATGAAATGTGGAGATTCAGGACACAGATGGCTTTCCTAATAATTAAAAAAAAACAGGTAAAAGAGTTTTGTAAAACATAAAGAAAAGGAGCCTATTTACTTCACATATTCCATAGCCTAATTTTTGACATGGGGCAAATTGCCTGTGGATGTTCCCAGGTTGCAAAATTGGGAAGGAGAAAAGGGAGACCAGAGGGCTCTAATAACATAATATGAAATCTTGTTGAGAGACTTATCTTGAATGGGACCAGAACCAGGAGAAACTTCAGAGATTGTAAGCAAGGAGAATACACAGAGAGAACTCACTGACTCAGTGCTCAGAGCGAGACCTCACAGGAGAGCCTGTTCAAGCGTGCCTGTGAGCGACAGACATCAGTCGTGCTCCCTTCTCATCTTTACCACAAGAAAGTCAAACTCACCACTTGCTGCAGTGTCTGCACTAGTCACCAAGTTTCTTCCTCAGGCAATATAGGCAATTTCTGGAAATCCAACATCCAGAACTACAGAATCAGCAGTGTGGGGCATAAAACTAAGGAAATTTGTTCTCTTGTAATTTTCATAAGATATCAGCATCACTTCCACTGGATTGATTCTGACTCACAGAGATCTTGTGATCTGTACTATGGATCTGTACTGTGAGTTTCATAGAATGAGGAGTCTTTGTGGAGGCAGGGCATCACGTTTTTCTGCTATTACATGATGAATAAGTTGTGCCCTTTTTGTATAACAGCTGGATGCTTGGCCAACTGGTTAGCAATCAGACAAAGCAGCTCCCCCACAAAAAATGAAAGCATATAATTTAAAGTAAAATAAAAAAACTAGTAGCCAAATTCAATAAAATATAGTAGCAAAGCACAGATAATCACAAGGAAGGAGGATAATTCAAAAGCAGTGTATAAATGTGAACTTCTTTCTAGGATTCCAGACTAATGCAGTTGATGATTTAAATACAGCATTGCTAAATATAATTAAAGAAAGTAAAATGTACCAGGGCTCAAGTAGAAAGAAAATGCTTTGAAAACGATGGTGATAACAAATGTGCAAATGTGCCTGACACAATGGATGTAAGTATGGCTTGTGATAAGAGTTGTAAGAGCCCCAAATAAAATGAGTTTTTAAAAAGGAAAAGAAAGCAAAATGCACACAGAAAGCAAACAAATGGACATCAAGAAGCAAATGGAGGGAACAATTTATAGACTCAACAAAAATTCAAAAACAAAATAAAAAGCCAAGGAAACTATTGGAACTGGTAAATAAAGCAATCAAATTAGAAAAGTAACTGAAACATTAGCAATCAAATCCAACATCCAGAGGACAGAATAAATGAACTGAAGACACAATATATGAACTCATCTAGCCACAAAAGAAACAAAGAAAAAGAAACAAGTCCAATAGGAAAGACAGGATTAAATTAATAAATTTAACGTTATAATTTTTGAAATCTCAGAACACCATGTGGACATGAAAGGTATAGGAAAAATTTTCAGAAGAGATTTTTAAGTAGTCTCTCAAATCATAATTAAGAATGAAGTCTGCTAATATATGAAGCTACAAGATCCCTAATTAGAAACATACAGAAATATCTATTTAGCACATTAGCCTAATAAAATTTTTGAAAATCAAAGAGAAGGAACAAATTCTGAAAGCAACAAAAACAACAGCAAAAGCCATAGTAACAATCAAGCATCTTTGATCAAACTCAGGATATATATACATATATATACATATATATATATAAAACAGTTAATAGGAAGACAGGAAGGAAATTGATTTATTGATTTATTTGAATTATGGTGTTGGAAAAGGGTATTAAAATATTATGGAATCCAAGAACAAATATGTCACGGAGAAAGTATTTCCAGAATGCCCCTCGGTAGCGAAGATGGGAATATTTCATCTCATGTAATTTGGATCTATTATAAGGTGAAATCAATTCCTGGAGTAGGTATAATTTTTAGTAAGATAGAGGAAAGGGGGAGACAAAAAGGAAGGCCTTCAAGGAGATATATTGAGAGTGGCAAAGACAATAGTCTGAAACACAGCACTTATGAGGATGGCTTCAGACCAGGTAGTGCTTTGTTATATTGTACAAATGGTTGTGAAGCGAAAAAATGGCACCCCACAGCAACAGCCTTTGAGTTGACTCTGACACATAGTGACCTTATAGGAAGGAGGAAAACTTTGTCATAAAGTTTCTTTTATTTTCAATTAGTGTTATTGAGCTATAAATAGTACATAAAATCATTCAATAGTTTAAATTAATAAGGTTTGTACCATCACCACCACAAATAACTTAGGAATATTTTCTTCCTTTTTGCACCCATTGGTGTTTCGTCTCTATTTCTTTCATCCCCCCTTTTGGTGCCCCAGATAACTATTATTTCAGTTACTTTCTTCAGAAATCCTGACTTCCCTGCATAGAAAAGACATGAAACAAGGACAGAGAACAGAAAAAAGGATCCAGGAACAAAGATCATATAATGGAATGAAAGACTTCGACATAAGGAAAAGCAAATGATACTAAAAATTTAGGACAGGTTGCAAGTGAGTCCAAAGGAATATAGAATCAGAATATTTCTGATATAAATCTTCTTATATCATTTGTTTCATCTTTCTCTTAAAAAAGTAGATTGTAGTTCAAACTTCCTACCTTTTGGTTAGTATCCCAACACATAACCCACTGAGCCACCAGAGACCCCCATAATCACTGTGGCAGTCATGTATTCGTGATGTCAATTTCATGATTGGGATGTGGGAGTGGAGTCTAGACTGTTAATCTGGAGATAACCAATGAGTAGCCCATGAGGCCTTTATGTGGGCATGGCTGTCTCCTGAGAATGCTGGGAAGTCTCATGGTATTTCCCAATTAAAGAAGAGAGGCTTTTCTCTCAGTCTCAGAGAGTCAAACTGCTGACAAGATGAGATGACAGCATGCTGATCCATCCTGATTCTTGGAGAATGAATGAGTTGGAGCACAAGCCATATGGACTTGCCCTGATGGAACCAGACCTCTAGGGCCAGAGAAATCACAGAAAGACCCCTGCCAGTGCTACGATGCTCCCACCGCTAATGGATACTGCTGATGCACCCTGAACCCTGGAAATGAGGAGCCATGGAGAGACTCCTGCCAACACCAGGACTGCACCTGCTTTGTGAGTTGGAAGGAGACTTTAAACACTGATATTGAACAGATGGGCTAATATCAGACTTATGACTTTGGACTGGATTGAGTTGGGATGCTTTCTCAATGTTCCATTCATCTAGCATATAACTATGAACTTGTTTCTCTAGTCTACTCGAACTAACACAATCACATTAGATAAATGGATAATTAAATTATCCAAGTTCTGCAAGATTTCTTACTAAAAAATGGCAGAATATTCCCAAGTTCATAGGATGCCTAGTGGAACTCAATCAAGAGCAATGTAACAGTGAGGAATTACTAAACCCAAATGAAGGTCTAATATGATGGTGTGACAAGAGGGACATAAAAGGAAATAGAGGAAAGAACCAGGAGACAAAGGACATCTCTAGAGGCCTAAATATAGGCATATACATATGTAAGTATATGTTTATATAAGATAAAAGGGGAATAGAACTATGTACTCATATCTATATGTTAAGAATTAAGGTTGCAGATGGAGGTCTCTACTCAAGTACTCCCTCAATGCAAGAACACTTTGTTTTATTAAACTGACGTGTCATGATGCTCACTTTCCTGACACTATTGCTGTAGACAAAATGGGTGCATAAGCAAATGTGGTAAAGAAAACTGGTGGTGCTCAATTATCAAGAGATATTTTATCTGGGGTCTTAAAAGCTTGGAGATAAACAAGCAGCCAAATAGTTGAGAAGCAGCAAAGCTCACATGGAAGAAACACGCCAGCCTACGTGAAGAGGTGTCCATGGAATCAGGTATCAGGCATGTACAACCCAGAATAAATCCATTCCCAATATCATTGGTTGGGGGGGGACATGAACTGGAGACCCAAAACCCATCTGTAGACAATTGGATATCCTCTCACAGAGGGCTCACAAGGAAGAGATGAGCCAGTCAGGGTGGAGTATAGCACCGATGAAGCACACACCTTTCCTCTAGTTCTTTGGTGCTTCCTTGCCCCCACTATCATGACCTCAATTCTATCTTTCAAATCAGATTAGACCTGAACATGCACATTGCTGCAGATAAGAGCCCACACAGGGAATCCAGGATAGATAAACCCCTCAGGGACAACAAGGAGAGTAGAGATACCAGGAGGATTAGAGGAGGATTAGAAGAGGGTGAGGGGGATGGGGAGGAATAGATCACAGGATAAATTTAAACCCCTCCTAGTGGGATGAATAATGAAAAAGTGGATGAGCAGTGACCGAGGACGATGTAAGATATGGAAAAATAATCTATAACTTATCAAGGGTTCATAAGGGAGGATGGGTGGGGGAGAGAGCGGGAAGAAATGGGTAGCAATAGCAGGGGTTCAAGTGGGAAGAGAATGCTTTGAAAATAATGATAGCGGTGTGGCAGTCAGGTGCTTATGTTAATTTTATGATTGAAATGTAGGGGTGGAGTCTAGCCTGTTAATCGGGAGATAGCCATTGAGTAGCCAATGAGGTCTCTATGTGGGCATGGCTTTATCCTGAGACTTCTGGGAAATCTCACGATATTTCCCTCGTGGAGATGAGAAGCTATCTTCCCCAGTTGTTGGGAGTTAGTCTGAGTGGCAATGAGTCATGAAAAAGAGAAGATGGCAGTGTCCGAGAAGCTGGAGGAGCCGGCGGAGAGACCACACGGCTTTGCCCTGATGGAGCCAGACCTCTGAAGCTGGAGCGGCCATATGGAGACCTCTGCCAGCAATGAGTCGCTTCTGCTGTTGATGGACCCTGAGTCCTGGAAGCGAGGAGCCATGGGAAGACCCCTGCCAGCACCAAAATTCTGCATCCTGTGACCTGTGACTTCGTGAGTCGGAAGGAGATTTTATAGACTGATTTCAGGCATATGGGCTAATATTGGACTTATGACTTTGTACTGGACTGGATTGGGATGCCTTCTTAGTGTCACATTCCTTTTGTATATAAACCCTTTCCTTATATCCATATGCGTGTCTTTGAAATTTGTTCCACTCGCCTACCCAGGCTGACACAAGCGGCATGTGTGCAAAAGTGCTTGACATACTAGAGGAAAGTATGGAATGTGATAACAGATGCAAGAGTCCCCAAATAAAAGTTTTGTCTTTTTAAGTTTAGGTGATGTTTTATTCTTTCACATTTTAAAACCATTTTTATCATCCCATTTTCCACGTTTGCCTTTCTTATGCGTTTGGGTATGTATATTTGGAGATAAGTCATATTCCTTTAGTTTTATAGTACAATCTTTTATGACAGTTTCTTTGAAGGACCGAATAATAAGTTTCATAATACTACTAAGAACTTATATTCTCAGATATCAAAGAGACATTAACAAAGAATTGAAGGAGACCTGGTGGAACAGCGGGTTCCACACTGAGCTGCTAATCAGAGGTCTGTGCTTCTAACTCGTCGGTCTCATGGAAGGCTGGAGACAGCTCATTTTAAAACTGCAGTGGGAAATTTTAACTCTGAGACTGTCTCTTCCTGTCATTGAGGCTGTCTATTCCTGAGCTTTTTCAATCTCAGCAACCAAAAGAGCTGCTTCTCACCTGGCCTCGCAGTATCCCTCGGAGCCAGCTGTAATTCACCGGCCGTGAGTTTTTTCTTTTCTTTTCTTTTCACAAACAGTTGTGGAAGAGGGGGTTCTGACTCAGGAAAATCTCAGGGGTGCAGAGCAGAGCTGCAATGCAAAGCATTTGAGTGCCTATGATATTTGCAAGTGGATCCCAGACCTTTTTATTCGGAGCCGCCTCTGGAAGAATTCTCAATGTCCATCTTTCAGTTAGCAGCCAATCAAGCACTTCATGATTTGGACTATTTAGGGAGTGCTATGTAAGCGCCCTCCCTCCACAAAACTCAGTGACATCAAGCCATTTCAAACTCACGGTGCCTCTAGAGGACGGAATGGAATTGCTCTGTGGGAATGTAAGAGGAAATCATAACAGGAGTAGAAAGCCCCCCCCCCCTTTTTTCCCCCTGCAGAGTGGCTGGTGCATTCAAACTACTGACCCGGTTGTTAGCATTTCAATGCATAGCCCAAGACATCACCAGATCTCCTGAAATTTAGACTACATCTATGAAATATTTAACGTTTCAAAATCAAATTATACAATTTAATACATGAGATCTATAATTGTGTAAGGCAGATTAAATCTACACTATAAAACAACAGATATCTTATAGCTGTGTGATTTTAAGCAAGGCATTTAAATTCTCCGATCCTCTGTTTTTACCTAAGTAGCTTAAGTGACTCTTAACATATTGCCGGCATATCCTGAGTTTATCCCGTCTTTAATGTGCTCACTTGCAGGTGGGTTTTGGATCTCCACTACTTCCCCACCCCTTCACATTGATTTGGTTCCTTGATTTGTAAATTCTTGATTTTAAAATATCTGGTCTTTAATGTGTTAATATATCTAATAGACATGTTAGGAGAACTAAATTAAATAATGTCTGGGGGTGCTAATGAGCTACTCAGTAGATGGTCAATAAATATGGGTTCTCTTCATTCATCAAGAAAGTTTCTCTTTAAATCAAGAGAATGCATGTCGTGACCTTTCCTATTTGCCAGTGGCTTTTAGGTTTTTCGTCTCCATTTCTAGCTTGTTTTTTCTTTCTTATGAAGAGACTGTTTCATTTCCTGTCTTTTTTTTTTGAAGCAAGTGTTTTTGTTTGTTTGTTTGTTTTCTCCAATCTCAAAGCAATTTGAGGATTGAAATCTTTCACAATTGGGAATTGAGAAAATTGTAGGGAAATAATGCCTTTACATGCCTAGGACATAGGTTTTTCCTGGGGATAAACCTTTCCTTCCAACTCAGAGTTAAAAGTTTCTATTGCTGTTTGAAAATTAGCTGTTTACAGCCTTTTAGGAGACCTGGGGAAAGGCATAGCTTTTTGGGGTGACCTGCTAGTTTTCGAAAGAAAGCCAGTGGAGCCCCTGAGGGACCAGTCAGCAGGAAAGGAACAGGGGAAGGAGGCTGTGAAGTGTGGTTCACTGGGCAATCTATTCAGCATGTAGTCTGTTCCATTGATGCCCAGCCATTGGGGAACCGCTGCAGAATGCTTTCTGCCCATCTGACTTCTGGAGTTGAGCAAGAATAATGAAGAACATGGTGTCCAGGATTTTCAGGGATTCTAGTCTATTCCTCAACTCCTGCCAATTCTTCACCCAAAGATGGGTCTTCAGAAGGAAAATTGAACAATGTCAATTGAGAAAAACGACCAGTTTGAGCATTGTTTTCTGTTTAGTGCTGTCTTTAGTGTTTTTTATATCATATTCATTGTTTCCTTATAGGATTGTGAAGGATGCCTGCAATGCAATTGGTTGGTACTCAAGTCCGAACAGAAATGTCAGAAGTTAAACCCACCAAGTCATCCTTGGACACTTACCCAAACCAAACTCACTGCCCTTGACCCAATTGCAACTCAAACAGACCCTGCAGAGCAGGAGAGAAGTGACCCTTGTGGGGTTTCGGAGCCTGTAACTCGGGGGGATGGAAAGTTTCATTGACAACCGTCTAGCAACTGCTAGAAAGCAGTTCTACTCTCCCCTATAGGGTGACTATGCTTTGGAATCAATTCAACAACAGGGTTATATTTATGACAATGATTTACTTTCTTAGAGTTGTCAAACAAAAACAAGAATGGCTGTGCATAAACACAGAAGTGACTTTAGATTACGAAAACTGTATGTTCCTATCTTTCCAGAGGCTAAAAGCCTCAATATGATCTTGGCTATGCATTTCCTTCAGTGTGTCTTCTGGTTTCTTGGAATTCCAATGTTGCTTACAGAAACATCTGTCTCACCTAGATCCCCCCTCCCTTTTTCCCCCAAATAAGACATTTCTCAGTATTGATTTGAACCCACCCTCCTCTGTAAGGATGTCATCAGTTTACCCAAAGTAACAGCTTATTTCTAAACAAGGTGATATTTACAGGAAATGGGAATTAGACCATCAGCAAATATTTCTGAGTAAGCTGTCATTTAATTCAAAATGTGCAGATGGGTAAAAACTAGTTTCCACAAAATAACTACTTCCCATTTCATTTTTTGACCATAAATACCAAATCTATATCATTTTTAGCTTTTGAAAACCCAACAATAGAGATGAATAATAGTTTTTAAAATGCACATTTTCCTCTTTCTGTTATCACTCCACTAGAATGAAAGACACATGTGATCTATCCAAATTAGGCAATGGTTTGATGCATGTCCACGATGTCTAAGTTCATGCTCTATTTTTTTTTTAAACAATGAAATGAGTCAATAAACCGGCCAGTGGGCATAACAAAATGATATTACTTTGGGAGAGTGCTTATTATAGGGTTCAAGTAGCAACAACCAAAAATTCTTTTGTATAATTATAGTCTTAGATACCTCTATGTAAATCTTTCCTACATACATCTATAATAGCTGTCTACAATAATATATAATAGCAAGTCTATAATAGCAAGTCTACAACTTTCTTGCGAGATTATTAGGGAAGAGCTAGACATCACTATTTGTGAAAGGACATCTTAATCTAATTCTGTGTGTGGTACTCCTTATGTATTCTAGGGTTGTGAAGCTTCATGAATTAGCAGACAAGAGGTTTTTCAAAATATTATAGATTTTAATTGCTCCCTGCCCCTCCCCACTCTACCTTAACAAGATTCAGTCTGTTTATTGGAAGTGATTGACTTGAATCGATGAGTTTTATTGATTTTTTATGCCCAATTTAATTCAACTAAATTGCCTCTATCCAAGTTAAGCAAACAAAATTTTATTTTAAACGCCATTAGGCACAGCCTATAGAATGCTGTTCTGTTGACTATATAAGAAGGGGGAGCTGCTAAATTTGTTGGCTAGTCGTTTAAGCCACCAGTATACAAAATCCCCACAGTACAAACCTCAATATCACAGCAATGTGTGCCTAAAAGTCCTTGTAATGCTACTTAAAAACGGTTGTCATTTAGTTGTTGCTGACTCCTGGGCACCCCCTTTCTGGCAGCGTAGAACTGTTCCCCACTCCTGTCTCAGGACGGTGAGAGTTAAAACTGGATGGCCTAACTTTTCTTCTGGGCCACCTTTTGCTTGGTAGTCAAGTACAGAAGCATTTGTCATTTTGTAATGCGCTTATTCCCCTCGGC